>CAIGQZ010033189.1:6966876-6990833 GCA_903798205.1 Danio tinwini
ATATATATATATATATATATGTGTGTATATATTGTGAATATTTTGAGACAGGGTGCTCTACCTTCGTCAGATTGTCCTTCCACACATCACATAGTGCGCCTATATGCAAAATGGGAATGACTACTTGGATATTTAGAAAAATATATTAATGTTATTATTATTATTATTATTGTTGTGCTCAAATTTCTCAGTATGACCATTGCACAGATGAGAACCCTTAAACAAATGAAGCATAACAACTCATTTAATTATGAAAGAAACAAGCAATTCAGAAAAAGAATTGTTATGACTTTAGAGGGCGACACGGTGGCTCAGTGGTTAGCGCTGTCACCTCACAGCAAGAAAGTCACTCGTTTAAGTCCCAGCTGGGCCAGTTGGCATTTTTGTGTGGAGTTTGTATGTTGTCCCCGTGTCTGTGAGCTCTGGTTTCCCCCACAGACATGCGCTATACAGTGGGTGAATTGAATCAACTAAATTGTCCGTAGTGTATGTGTGTGAATGAGTGTGTATGGATGTTTCCCAGTACTGGGTTGCAGCTGGAAGGGCATTTGCTGTGTAAAACATACGCTGGATAAGTTCATTCCGCTGTGGTGACACCTGATAAATAAAAGGACTAAGCCGAAGGAAAATGAATGAATGAGTATGGCTTTAGATGCCATAATGTTTCAGATCAGTGGTGAGCCAATTGTATACTGTAGAACTGGCCCATTCTGATTGAGGTAATACCACTCTAAAACTATTATATTTACACTTTATGTCATACATTTGGGCTAATTTAAAATCAAGAACACTTGACGCTCTGAATAAATATATTAAAGTCTGGTAAAGCTGCACACTAGCATACAATCTATTTTTAGTCGTATATTTCCAACTCATATTTTTGACCTTTTTACTTTGTCAAAAACATTTATATTCCTATTTTCATTCATTCATTCATTTTCCTTCGGCTTAGTCTCTGACTTCAGAGGTTGCCACAGCGAAATAGACCACCTACTATTTTGGCATATGTTTTACGCAGCGGATGCCCTTCCAGCCACAACCCAGTACTGGGAAACACCCATAAACTGTCACATTCACACTGAGTGGCCATTTTACACTATGGCCATTTTAGATCATCAAACTCACCTATAGCGCATGTCTTTGGACTGTGAGGGAAACCAGAGCACCAGGAGGAAACCCACACAAACATTGGGAGAACATACAAACTCCACACAGAAATGCCTACTGGCCCAGCCGAGACTCAAACCAGTGACCTTTTTGTTGTGAGGCCACAGTGCTAACCACTGAGCCACTGCGTCGCCCCCAATTTTTATTCCTTCTAATAAAACATTATTTAGTTTAAGTGTAGCTCCATGGTCAACTGGCTTTAATGTTTCTGACCTTCCCACTGCTTCAGATCATCTTTAAAGGTTCCCTCAATTGAACCGTACACATGCGTGACCTATTCGACTAAGCTGCAATTCTTTCTGAGAAAACTGTGGAAACCTCAAATATTTACTTAAACCATCTGATAACGGCTAATCACTGAGAATGTGAGTAATGAGTAGTACTGAATCCCTGAGCTGACTTCAGTGTTGTGTTTGTGCCAGTTAGAGATACGCTAGAGCTCATCTGCTCCACCCACGACCCTTTAACATGTTCTCTTGGCACCTGTCGGAAATAAGATTTACAAAACTCACATTATTAATAAAAAGGAGAATTCTCCTCATATTTCCTCTGTGGCATCTCCCCCCTCGTTGTTTTCACCACACATTCTTTAATTGTCGAAATCTGCAAGGGATCACAGATGATGTTCTGGATTCCTGATTTCGAAACGGTGCCTGACGCTGGCATTACTGGAACTTCTGGCCGCTTAGGAATGCGGAGCTCTGTGTTTCGAGAAAGTGATGTGCAAAAGCAAGTCACTCTTATCCATGCGCTCTTGGAAAGGAAAACACTGGAAAACTGATAGGACTCCTGAGAATGTGAGGATATTCGCTGAGTAATATGTTTTTCTTTTTTGACTACCACTGATTGTTTTCACAGAAGGGCTGACTTTTTTTTTTGTTTGTTTTTTTATTTTCAACATGTCTGATGTTATTTTTTATTTATTTTTTGCTAAAGTTAAAATTGTATGTTTTTATAGAAAAGAAGTTGAACGTCAGTGCGGATAGCCTTGTGGTTTAGCACATGGACATGTGGCGCAGCTGTTGTTGTGGCGATCAAGTTCGATTCCTGTCTTGCGATTATTTTTAAAAACTCTCTCACTTCTCTCTACCCCTTCTTTTTGATAATCTCTACAGTCCTGTCAACAAAAAAAGGACTAATTACACATTATGGATGGGTTTTACTTATTTTGAACATCATTTTTGAGGCTAATGGAATTTCTGGTAAAACTTTATTTTGATGGTCCATTTCAGTATTAGTAGACTGTTTGCTTAATATCTGTTGATACTTCTCCTTCAACAGACATTTAACTGACTATAAGAATTTTTGCAAGTACATGTCAACTTACACTAACCCTAATCCCAACCTAACAGTCTACTTATAATCCGATGAGAATTAGTTGGCATGTAGATGCAATGTAATTTAAATTCAACAAACGGACCATGAAAATAAAGTGTGACCGAATTTCTTAATGCAGGGATGTCTAAACTTGGTCTTGAGGGTATTGGGATAAAAGTTTAATCGGGTCCTCCAGACTAAGACCATGGCACGTTTGCTGATCCAGGATGAGAACGAGCCGCTATGTTAAGCTCAGAGTAGATAGCCAGGATAAGTGCACAGTCGCAATATTTGTTAAGCATCAGAATCAATGATGCAAATATGCATAAAACCTGATGTGAGCCGATTCAATTTTCAATACAATTCAATTCATCTTTTTTCCTATAGCGCTTTTACAATGTAAATTGTGTCAAAGCAGCTTAACATAGAAGTTCTAGTAAATTGAAAATGTGCCAGTCCAGTTTTCAGAGTTAAAGTTCAGTTTAGTTCAGTTCAGTTGGGTTTAATTTTCACTGCTGAAAGTCCAAACACTGAAGAGCAAATCCATCAATGCGCAACTCCACAAGTACCAAACCATGCAAGCTAGTGGCTATAGTGGCGAGGAACAAACTTCACTAATTGACGAAAGTGAAGGAAAAAACCTTGAGAGAAACCAGGCTCAGTTGGGCAGAACCTTTTCTTCTATTGTGCAAAGCTGCAGTCTAGGCAGGCACATGCAGAGGTGGGGGCTTTGGGTGCTTGAGCCCCTGCCCTTTTTTTTTCCTGGAGAGAAAGTGCCCTTTTTTCCTGAGGATAATTATTATTTTTTAAATACTACTAATAATATAATATATGTATGTTAATGTGTGTTCTATTTAAGGCCCGCTTTCCCTGTCAAACAATAAAAAACGAAATTTTTAAGTATATCTTGGGTTTAGTCTAGTCGCTCCAAACAAGCCTCGAACCGACGATTTGGAAAGAAATGCCACTTGGAGCCGAATGCTCTAACGAAGACTCTATTTACATTGGTACTCGCTCCGCAAAAGTGAGGTGTCAACAGTAGGAGTAACATCTATCAGCGCTTATGCCAACTCCTGCATCCGCATTGCATACGGACTGCATCTGGGCCATAGGTTTACAGTCTGACCCACACACTGCAGATGGAGTGTGTGTAAAACATATATATTACATATATTATTATTATTGTTACCGCAGCACGATATGATCGACAGAACCGCCGATGTAAATTCATCCGTCATTCACTGTGTGGAGGTGAGTAACGGTTAACAAAAGACTAGCTGAGGCTCAAATTTAACGTCAGCTATTTATCCAAAAGTTCAAAAGCAAATAGGCTATTTTGTCTTGCTAACATCTTCCTGATTAACAACCATGTAATAAGTTGTAACGACAGGTGGATAGTGAAAATATTGCCCTCTTGTTTTTGCAGTCACACAGAATATATAATGCCAATTGAAGCTATAAAACATGTACATATAGGATAGCTATGGAAGTCAGTGCCTTATCAGTGTGTCCTACATTCTTCAAAATATTTTATTTTGTTCAACAGACAAAAATATTAGATTGAAAAGGGATAGTTCACCCAAAATTTAAATTTACTCACTCTCAAGTGGTTCCAAATCTTTGTTTATTTTTTTTTAAACACTAATGAATAAAATATTTAAAAATATATTTTAAAGAAAGCTATAAACTTGAAATCATTGACTTCCAGAGTAGGAAAAACAAACACCATGAAAGTCAATGGTTACAGGTTTCCTGCTTTCTTCAAAATATTAGTTTGTGTGTTCAACAGAAGAAAAAAAAAAGTCAAATGGGTTTGGAACAAGTAAAAGGTGAGTAAATGATGACAGAATTTTCAGTTTTGAATTAACTATTCTTTTAAGGGTGAATATATGGTGAATTTAGGGTGAAATCTAATAATAATCTCTTATTATTAATCTTAATAATCTCATTATAATATATTTTATTTATTAAAGTACATTTATTACTATTATTTAATAAAAAGTGCCCTTTTTCCATTTGAGCCCCTGCCCCCTAAAAGGTCTCTGCACGTCCCTGAGTCTAGGCATCAGAGACATGAGAACACTGAACGTCCATCGTGGAGAAGTTGCAGGTGGGAGAGGTAACGAGTTGAAAAACTCATCCCTCCCGGCCTCCGATCTGGTTCTTATGACTGATCTGGGAACTCCCTTTATTTTCATGAGAGATTTACAGTAATAGAAACATGAGAAGACGTATTAATTACCATTCATGCTACTCAGGAAATGTATCATGAAGATTATTCCAAAGGCCGGTAAGACTTTATTTTGATGGTCCATTTGAGTATTAGTAGACTGTCTGCTTAATATTAGATTAGATTAGATTCAACTTTATTGTCATTACACATGTACAAGTACAAGGAAACGAAATGCAGTTTAGGTCTAACCAGGACCTAAACTGCATTTCGTTCCTTGTACTTGTACTTGTGTAATGACAATAAAGTTGAATCTATTCTAATCTAATCTAATCTTATATTAAGCAGACAGTCTACTAATACATAATATCTGTTGAAACTGCTGCTAAACAGACATTTAACTGACTATAAGTAACTTTGCAACTACACGTCAGCTTACACTAACCCTAACCCCAACCCTAACCCCAACCTAACAGTCTACATATCATTTAATGAGAATTAGTTGGCATGTAGATGCAATGTAACTTATATTCAACAAACGGACCATCAAAATAAAGTGCAACCCAAAGGCCTACCGAATATCGCACATTTATTTTATTTTATCTGGCGAGCTTATTTAATCTCCCTCTGTTCATATATATATAGACTCACCAGTCACTTTATTAAATACATCTGTTTAACTGCTCGTTAACACAAATTTCTAATCAGCCAATTGCATGGCAGCAACTCAACATACTTAAGCCGAAGTCACACTAGAGTTTGAGCTTGCGAAATTCTGTCGTACGGCGCTGCGAAAAGGGGCGAGATTAAACAAGGTGAATAGACATTAAAAAAAGCGAGCGATTGCTCCATGTTTTAAATTTCTGTCCAGAGAGGTCATGTTTTGATCCTGGATTGGTCTTACGCAGTCAAGTGATGCGATTTCGCAGGTCAGAGTTCACCAAGCTTGAACTTTGCACCGCAGCAACCTGCGAAACTCCAACGAATGACCCTGCGTTACCAGTCTGACACATTCGCGTGCGTATGAATGGAAGTCTATGGGGAGAAAAGCCCAGTGTGACCGCGGCTTTAGGCATGTAGACATAGTCAAGACAATATGCTGTAGTTCAAACCGAGCATCAGAATAGGGAAAAAATGTATAAGGTGAAGAAGATAGGAAAAACGTTGCCTGGTCTGATGAGTCTAGATTTCTGCTGACATTCGAAGGGTAGGGTCAGAATTTGACCTCACCACCATGAAAGCATGGATCCATCCTGCCTTGTATCAATGGTTCAGGCTGCTGGTGGTGGTGTAATGGTGTGGAGGATTTTTTAGCACACTTTGAGCACATTAGTACCAATTGAGCATCCTGTCAATGCTACAGTCAACCTGAGTATTGTTGCTGACCATGTCCATCCCTTTATAACCACAGTGTAGCTATTTTCTGATTGCTATATTCAGCAAGATAACACGCCATGTCATAAAGTGTGAATCTTTTTTTTTCTTTTTTTTAATCATTAATTTATTTTTAGCTCTAATTTTCATCCCCCCTGTTTAAATCTGAAACGGCCCTATATGAAAATATATTAAATTATTGCTAATTCAATTGACACATATTTTTAATTCTAATAGTTGGGAAATAAATGTAAATGGCCAAGAGTATGGAGTTACTGTAAAACACATTAATTTCTATTAGCACTGACAATAAATCTAACATATAAATCACTAGGATTAATCTTAGCCTGCTCTGGAGATCTCCATAGTATCTTAATTTAGCTTAATTTAGCTGGCTTTGATTCAACTGAGTCAAGGCTAAATCCAGCTGGGATAGTATGAAAATCCCAGCTTAATCCTTTATCTTGCTTTTGTGCAATTCCCCTCTGGAGGGCTGGTGTCCTGCTGAATTTAGCTCCAATTTGCTTATACACACGTGCCAAGAAGTTTCAAATACAGTATACTGTATCTAGTATGAGCTTGATTAGCTTGTTCAGGTGTGTTTGATTAGGGTTGGAATTAAACTCTCCAGATCACCAGCACTCCAGGACCCCTGTCCTAATGAATAACATCAGCTTATTGAGCTCCAGTAATACAGTAAATACAAAACTTAACATCAACACACATATATAGGGAAGTGTATTAATTCTTTATGAAGCTAGTCTGAAAATTGTCCTTTGCAGTTTCAATTTTAGGAACCTCCAGCAAATGGATTTTAAAGTTACAATATGTAATGACTATAACAGCACTGCTTGTGCAGGATTTGGATTCCACTTGTGAATTCTGACAGGCCCACCATCATAAGAATATATGATATTATTGCTCTTTTTTTAGATAATACGTCATTGTAATACCAGTAATGGCCTGTCACTTTAGGCATTTATGGATTGGTCTGTTAAATATATGGCCTCATTTAAACAGTGTTTAAATGTTATGTATATGTGCACATGGGGTTTCAGAACCATCTGTAAACCATATGTAAAACTATGTAATGTGACCAGTCAGATATAATCAGATCAGCATGATACTATTTCGATCCGAACACTAAACAATTACTTTTAGCATTTAAAGATTTAATAAATATCAAGCTAGCGCAACCACGTATGGCTAAAATCAACCCATTGTGTATTCTTAAGAGTCTTCCCTACTTAAAAAAAGAAAGTCTTGTCGCCTATCAAAGTTTTAAGAACAACAAATACTAACTTGACTTCTAGTTGATCATTTGGTATCAAAAGAAAGGCAAAAGATTCATCTTCAAAGCCTTCTCCTTCATCTTACCCCTGACTTGCTCAATGATGTTTATGTCTGCTGATTGGGCTGGCCAATCCTGGAGCACCTTGACCGTCCTTGCTTTCAGGAACTTTGATGTGTAGATTGAAGTATGAGAAGGAGCGCTATCCTGCTGAAGAATTTGCCCTCTCCTGTGGTTTGTAATTTAATGGGCAGCACAAATGTCTTGATACATTAGGCTGCTGATGTTGCCATCCATTCTGCTGATCTCTCGTATGCTGAATGTAACCCCAAACCATGATTTTTCCTTCACCAAACTTGACTGATTTATGTAAGAATCTTGGGTCAATGTGGGTTCCAATAGGTCTTGTGCAGTATTTGTGATGATTGAGATGCAGTTCAACAGATGATTTATCAGAAAAATCCTGCCACTTTTCTAATTATTAACTGGAAGTCAAGGTATTATTTGTGGCTCTTAACAGTTGCATTTTATTGGGTAAAACATACATAATACATCATTGGATACATTAAAGAAGGTACTGAAAAGATTTCAAGATGCTGAAAATTCTGGTTCATACTGACATCACAATTTTGCACATTTATGACACAAATCTCTTTTTCCACCACACTCTGACTGTATACAGAAGGCCTCAAGTGAACTGATAGCTTCCCATCTAATGTGAAGAAAATCTTTTCAAAGTTTGCAAAAAAAAGAGTAAGTCCAAAATGCAAATTGTTAGAACTGCTGATGTTTGTATTGGTAACCTAGTTACCAACAGTAAACAACGCAAGCATATTGAGATAGCTGATTAGATTTGTGTGTTTGCTGATTCAGATTTTATTCAGCAAGTTTGATCCCATCTCCCATTATTTGCATTACTTTTTTTTAAGTCCAAAACAACCTCAATCAACTTTTTTTGCTGATTAAGTTTAGTTTTTTTGTTCCAAATATTGTTTTTATCACTCCATTTTCATGCAATACCAAAAAAAAAAATGCATTAACACAGTGTTGGAAACCCAGCTATTAGTTTAAGAAATTACACGATTTAAGATGATTTAAGCTTTGTGACATGACATGTTATCCTATTGTAAATATTCATCATAAGATGGCCACACCAGAGTTCCCCAGCCCAGTTATTGGAGGCACACCAACATTGCGCATCTACTTTATCTGACCCATATATATTTTGTTAAGCAGTCTCTAGTGACAAGATGATGAGTCCCATGTGATTTATTAAGGGGAGCTGGAAACTGTGTAGTTGTAGTGTGCCTTCAAAAACAGGGTTGGGAAACACTGGGATACACTACGGTCATAAAGAGATGGATTTGCTCAACAACAATAGTAACAATGGCAAGTTGTTTATGTTAATGGCACCAAGAAAACCTCCCCAACATCGTGTGGTTAACACCAAATTCTGACCCTGTAATCAGAATGTAACAGCAGAAATCAAGACTTATCAGAGCAGACAACTTTTTTCCAATCTTCTGTTGTCCAATTTTTTGTTGATCCTACTCAAACTGTAGTCTTAGATCAGGAAACACCAATGAGATGTTGAGATGTTGACAGACATGTATATGTCCCATGTTATTAAAAACACTATTAGGACACATATTGTATATTTAACAAAAAAAGTGAAAATTTATTATTTTTGGATTATTTCGAGCAAATTTGTTCTTCCGGTTTGAAAATTAATTTTGAAGCTATGTCACAGACATGAGGTCATTGTGTAAATTCCAGCATGGAGACTGGATCTCTGTACCGGCTGGTACAACATGACGTCTTTGCGTTTTCAACATTAATTCATGAGAAAGACTTGGTTTGAACCAATCAGCGTGCTCTATTGTGAATGAGGGGCAACTTCATTAATATGCATGATATAGCTTTGAAATTGGTTTTTACCTGTTACAGTGTACAGATGGCAGAGAGATGCCACATTGTGTTACCAACCGTAATTAAAACAAGTAGAAGAAGAAGAATTGTTCAGAGACATAGGTCGTCAGTGTTGCATTTATAAATGTGCCGCAACAAAGCCTTTGTTTCCATTTCCTCACGATGAGAGAGGACCCACATTTGTGGATTACAGTGGTTTGCCAACCCGCAACAAAAATACATTTGTAAGGAATATTTTTTACCTGAGAGCTTTTGGCATCTGGAAATGGTGAAATCCGGATTTGCCACTCGTCTCCTTTAAAAAAAAAGACACAGTTCTAGTTTTGATTGTCCTTTCTCTACAGATTTAGTAAGTGTGCGATGAATGTCTTTGTTTATGTTTATTCAGATGGCAAAGTTAGTTAGTATCATCAGCAGAACTCTTTTAGTTTTTAAAGAAATGCCTTAGTCAAAATGATTTAGTTACTAAATTAACAGTATATTAATATCATTACAATATTATCAACTGAAAGATCTGAGGTAAATGCTGCTCTCCGATTTTCGCCATGTAGGATTTTGTGACAGGATAGTTTATACACACACAGCTGTTTGAGTCTCTGCATCCACGGAGAAATGCAGAGAGTTAATGCAATGACGATAATCGAATTATGTGCTATAACATGTAAAACGTGATCAGAAAAGAAACATTCAAAAAGCGAGTCATGTAAACGCCTTAATAATTATTGGCTTATTCAGATTAAAGCAAATCATTAGATTACTGATGTCCATGTAAACGTAGTCACTGTCTATCTCCTCTGTGTCTGTGTTGCTGCTGTGAAAATCAGAGCATGCTCGTACTGAAACTCCCCTTTTCATGCAAACCCTTCCCTCTTTCGCCATTCGCCACTCCCACCTAAAAAAACTGGACTCACCCACTTTCCTGACTTTTTTCAAACTAGAGGTGTAAAAAAACACCCTTTTGAGAAATGTATTTTCTTCCAAAATGGCAAAATTTTGTCGGTCTGAAAAACAATGAATGAATGTACCTTTATCTTTTTTTACATTTGAAACACAAGTCTGTGGCATTGGCAAACATTTTCTAAATACGTGTTGGTGTAAGATATATCATATAAAAAAAAAAAATTGAGCTCATGGATCCCAACGGAGGAACATTTCGGGTATAAATTATCTAACCCAGGTTCATTTTGAAAATGTAGTCCTGTGGATGTTTCTGGAGACCGCGAAATACGTCCCGGGGGGGGTACGTGTTTTTGCAGTTTTTGTTTTCGCGAATCCACGAGAAGCCGCTCTGTGCACTTTTTTACATCTCAAATTTCTCTCGTGAGTGCCGTTCGCACCCACTGTTCTTGCATAAACCCAACAGAGGCCACTGTCGACTGGCTGTCTCTCTGAGTGTCTGTCTGACCAAATGAATGACTGACTGGCCGGCCGACCGATCGACTGACCCACCCTCCTCCTTCCCTAAACCCAACCAATTTTATCGATTGACCCACCCACCCACTTACTTCCCTAAACCCAACCAATGGTTTACAAAAGCCGTCAGAAAAAGAAAAGCCTTCGTCTGGTTTTTACCACATTTTCTGATTTTACAGCATTCCTACCTTGTTATTTACTTGTTCATTTTATTTTTCTGTTTTTGTCTTACCTAATTCTGGAACCGCTCTTCCCTGGACTCGAACCCCATCGTCAATGTCTGGGTCAACTCCTCTCTGCGTCTCAATTCTGCCAACATAACATGACAAGCTAACAGGACAAACTGGCTGCGGTGTGAAAACCCTCCACACGGAGGTGAGCGGTCATCTGGTAAGTGCGAAAAGGAATGCCGTCATACCCCACCGTAGCGTTCGTTTAAAAAAATGAAATGAAGCCATATGTACCTCCGGCTACATAATTTGCGGTCTCCAGAAATGTCCACGGGACTACATTTTCAGAATGAGCCTGTGTTGAAATGATCACATACAATGTCCCAGTCATTCTCTTCAATAGTTTGACCAATATCCTTCTCCCAAACATCCAAAAGTCCTAACCAGGCAGAAGTGCAATTCTTAGACAAAATGTCATATATCCTTGTTATCAATTCTTTTAAATAAGATGGATTCAGTAAAAGGTGTTTGATCTTCAACCCAGGCTCATTCTGAAAACGTAGTCCCATGGATGTTTCTAAAGACATTAGAATCATGGATTATGTAGCCGGAGGTATGTATGGCTTCATTTCGTTTTTTTGAAGGAACGCTACGGATCGGTATGACGCCGTTCCTTTCCGTGCTTACCAGCTTACTGCTCACCTCTGTGTGGAGGGTTTTCCCGCCGCAACCAGTTTGTCCCGTTAGCTTATCATGTTATGTTGGCAGACGTGAGATGCAGAGAGGAGTTGACCACGATGACGACAGGGTTCAAGTCCGGGGAAGAGCGGGGAAAAAGCGCACACAGCGGCCTCTAGCGTATTCTCGAAAACAAAAATTTAAAAAATACGTACCTCCTGGGACGTATTTCGTGGTCTCCAGAAACATCCATGGGACTACGTTTTTAGAATGAGCCTGGGTTGTCGATCTTTGTTGTTTTGGTTCTCAGCTCTCCTTTGTCCAACTTTGGTTTTAAAAAATGTCGCAATTGTAGATATTTATAAAAATTGGATTTAGGAACTTTATATTGATCTACAATCTCTTGGAAAGACTTTATGGTGCCTCTGAAAATAAACAAGATATTTGAGAGATGCCAAGTTCCAGCCATGCTGAAAAACCAATGTTTCTATGCAAGTATTTAGAGAAATAGATGAAGCCAGATGCACATTTTCACAATACCCAAGCAAGCCTGAGTTTAAAATGTTCTTTAACTATTAGGAAATCCTATGGTACAAAACAACATGCTTTGCAAAAAAAAAAAAAGAAAAGTAGGAAATGACCACTGTGGTTTTGCTGCCCTTTGTCCCTCAGAGTTGAACTGACTCACTGTAGCATGCTGAGACTGATGTGAAAGAATCAGCAGCTTTTGACTGTCTGGTTTTCATTCACATTTATTACCATCTACGACAACACTGGCTGACCTACTCCAACATAAATAACATAGCGTAGGTTTGGTGGAGACGAGTAAATGTTCACTTAAGGCCCAAAATTATACAGCACACGAACTGCACACACTCACAGTCTGTCTGCTATGCAGGAAATAATACATGTTTACCTGCTTTGAAAATCCAGTCACATTGTGGATTGATTGGCTTAATAACACAACTGTCTTTGGGAACCGGAGATATTTATGATCATTAAGTGAATGCTATTTGATAATTCATTAATTGCACAAATGTTGGGTGATTTTATAACTGTCATGATATACTGTTTGAAATACTGAAATGCAAAGTATTGGACTATAATTTTAGACCTTTAATAATAATCATTCATATAAAGTGGCATATTCTGATGAAGACGGAATTTAAATGAAGGCTAATCGCTATGCTTGTAAAATGGCTAAAAGTGTCAAATTTAAACGTAAAAGTAATTGTGAATTTTGTAGGTTGTTCAAGATGTATTTGTCAGGTATCAATGTGAATGATAGATGGACAGCACCACTGTTTAAAGAGTTAGTTCCCCCCAAAAATAAAAATGATGGGTAACACTTTATAATAACTACACACTATGAACCATTTATTAAGCATTAGCGAATCTGTTAAGCATTAACTCTACATTAACAGATGTTAGTAAGCAGTTTATAAATACATTTATAATGTGCTTAATAATTGTATTTTCATACTTTATTACTTACTAATTGTTCATTACTAAATTCAGTATTGCATTATTTACAAACTATTTGTATTTAAGAGTAGATGGTGGCTTTTAGAATCATTTAGAATGAGTTTGTGTGTAAGTAAATGATTAATAAACTATTCAAATCTACATTAGTATATGTTATTATTCAGAAGTAAAGTAATGGTTAATATGTATTTTAATAAAAGTTAATAAGGCTTAATTAACTCAACTTCATGCAGTTTTGTGGCCTAATCTAAAGTGAGGACTATTTATGCTTTGTAAATCCCTGATAAATTACAGTTAAAGACTCAGTATCAAATGAACAATAAATGTTTGCAATCTTATCTAAAAAAATA
Source organism: Danio tinwini (assembly GCA_903798205.1). Classification (NCBI taxonomy): domain Eukaryota; kingdom Metazoa; phylum Chordata; class Actinopteri; order Cypriniformes; family Danionidae; genus Danio; species Danio tinwini. The sequence continues at coordinate 6,980,221 of CAIGQZ010033189.1, forward strand.
AAATTACTGTAAACTTTAAACATTGCTGAATAACAGGAGTGTCAAAATACATTTAGAAATAAAAACAATTAAATAAAATAGCATAAAACAACAACACTATAATAAATGAAAAATATATTATGATACAACATTAAGTTATTTAGCTAAATTAAACTACAGTGATTTTATTTTACATAAGATTGCAAATATTTATTTTTCATTTGATACGTTTCATTTGTGTATCTTCAAATGAACAGAAATTAATAAAGCCGTTAATTTTTTTTGTTTGCAGTTCAGAATTTAACTGAGCCTTTAATTGTCATTTATAAGGGATTTTTAAAGCATAAATAGTCCTCACTTTAGGTTAGGTCACAAAACTGGATGAAGTTGACTTAATAAAGCATTTATTAACATGCAAATTAGCTATTAGTATATGCCTGAACAATAAAATATATGAATGTTACGTGAATAGTTTATTGATAATTTACTTATGCATTCTAAATTATCTTAAAATAGCACTAACTTAAAAAATGAATTAGTAAAAAATGCAATAATTTAATTAATGAAAAAATAATCATTAAGAAAGTATGACAATACAATCATTAAGCACAGTATAAATGTGCTTGTAAGTTAAGAAAAGTGCATTTGTAGCTGTATTTATAAATTGCTTACTAATGTCTGTTAATGTACAGTTAATACTTAACAGATAATGATTTAACTACTTGCTAATGCTTAACAGATTATTCATAGTGTGTAGCTATTATAGTGTTACCAAATTAGGTTATTAATTACTCACCAACACAAATTAAAATATTTTTGGACAAAATCCGAGGATTTAGAACAGAGCCTTGGGAAACTCTATATTTTGAACATAATTAAAATTCATATTGCTTGCATTATTTACCAAGGCCCAGCACAGCTAACCATACAGTACCTCAATGTTAAAAATAAAATAGTCGTAACATGAAGGACTCCCAGAGTTCTTTAAAATTCTTTGGATTTATCTTTAATCCCTCCTTCGTCAGAGCATCACCCCAGAGATGCTCAGTAATGTTCATGTATGGTTATTGGGCTGGCCAATCCTGGAGCACCTTGATTTTCTTTTTGCTTTTAGAAACATTGATGTAGAGGCTGAAGTATGAGAAGGAGCGCTATCCTGCCGATGAATTTGCCCTCTCCTGTGGTTGTAATGGGCAGCACAAATGTCTTCATACCTAAGGCTGTTGATGTTGCCACTCTGCAGATTTCTTGCAAGCCCCCATACTGAATGTAACCCCAAACCATAATTTTTCCTTCACCAAACTTGACTGATCTTGGGTGCATGCAGGGTCCAACAGATTTGCGCAGTATTTAACCTGTCAGCCTTCACTCAATTTGGGGGATTTACACCTACCTAACTTTAAATAGTAACAGTTTCAGACTCCAGTAAGCTACAAACAAAAACTGGGTATCATTGGAAAGAAGACACTTTGAGCTTTACTGTGGTAAAAGGGGAAGGTACATATTAAAAAATATAAAAAGTTATACATTATAAAGTCATAAGAAAAAAAAATTGTATTGTGTTCAATATTTGTTTTTCCATATACAAACACAGGAAAACATTAATGTAATGTCCTAGAAAAAAAATATGACTCAAAAGCCAAGTGTCTCATGAGTTTATATTTCAAATTTGATGAAGATAACATGCAAAATGAGATTTCTGTAAAAAGTTTGCTGAGACTATATCGGTGTCCTCCTTTCCCTCACCGTCAGAGGCACTTTCTCAAAAACAACTATCCCAAACTAAAACGTTCACAGTTGCTGAATAATTTGGTCTACATTCATAGTTTATGAATCTTTGAAAAGAAGACACTCTGGGCTTTATTATCCATCATCTAGAGTTTATAATGCTCAAAATTAAAAAACTACGTTATGGATGCTTAAGTAATGTAAAAAAAAATTGCACCGCACTAAACATTTTATTATTTTATAAACAAATATGTGAAATCCATCCTGGAGCAACACAGCAAAGTAATAGGTAAAAAGCTACATATCTCCTGAGTATATGTTTTGAATTTGATGCCAATATCATGCAAAATGAAATTTCTGGAATTATTTTGACTTGTGATTTTCTCCCTCTCCTTGTTTGTGGAGAATGATCAATGTGTTTGTGTCTGATGATCACACATGTATTGAGGTTTCTAACACAACTGTTTGTCTTTTTACATACCACTAATTTTTCAATTGTGAAATAATAGACATAAGCATATAGTATAAATGATTTATTTGAGCACAAGAAGTTCGTTGTGTGAAATAAGTCCAGTGCATATGCAACAAAAAAAGGATTACAAGAGTTGTTTTTTTGCTGTGTCACTTTGCTCCTTGGCTTCTGCTTGAAATCCACTCCACAGCAGAAATTAAGCTACAAAAAACAAAAACAGAATTAGGATTCTATTGTAAACAATTGTATTTCCCCCCTTGATTAGCAAACACGATTTACTTTGATGCCCAGATGAATTATACAGATAGATTATCTAATAGTAGGCATTCAGATAAATGGCAAACATATAATAATGCAAAACATTACTGAAAGATTATCACTACCGGAGAGACATTCACACTTATAGGCACAAGCAGGCTTCACAGAAGAATTGAGACGTAACCATTATAATACTCACTGTTAAAAAATGTCAGTTCAAAAGATGATTCATCAGAAAAATTATTTCTGACACTTCAAATAGAAGTCAGGTTATTATTTGTTGCTCTTACAACTGGGATTAACGTCTTCCCCACAATGTATTATTTAAAAAATATTCATGTACACTGTAAAAAAAAATGCAGGGTTCCACACAATTTATTCATGTTGTCCCAACACAAATCGATTAAGTTAACGTAACACTTTTAACAAATTTACATGGATTGAACATAAAAAAAATTAAGTTGTCCCAATGAAATCCCAAAAATTGTGTTGTTTCAGCTCATTTTAATTAAGTAGTTTGAACAAGTAAAAAAAACATACATACTTTTTTGAGTGTATTAAATCAAGTAAAAGTAGAACTTTAACAATTCTGAGATTATTATGCTACATTCAGTATTTTTGGTGATATACAAAACTTCTATGACACACTTTACTTCTGTCTTAATTCAGATCATGTGAACTGTAGCCTATATAGTTGGCTCATCTCTTGACGTTAATTGCCTCGCTTGCGGTTGGCTGCTGATTTGCCCATTCTAATAACGCCAATTGCTCCGGAACACACAGATACCCTGCTGCCACTCATCATTAGTCACAAAGTCTTGTGTACAGCTCACAAACAGAAAAGTCGTTGTAATTTGTTGTGTGCAAGTGTACTGGCTGGCCCTATGCAGGAGTAAATCTGGAAGTTGTCCCATCTGCATTAATGGGGCATTAAAATGAAATTGACAGTTTTTCAGAGAAAGGGATGGTACACAAGAAAAAACTAATTCTCCAGTGTCCAGTAAGAGAGAACCATTAGTTCGACAACTGGACAAGTTGTTTTGGTCTAGGGTTACAACGGCAACAATGTTTTCTATACAACATCATTTTTTAATTAACACTTATAATAGTTTTGATTGTTCATTTGTTTTTCGCGTGAACTGCTGAAACAATATTATTACAATACTATTATTCTGATAATTTTTTAATATTTCACGGATTAATCAGCAGACTTTGATCAATTATTCAGCTTTTGCTATTAATTAAAATACTATTCAAAATGTATGAAGTAAATACATAAAGTAAATAAGATATCTCTGTTCCTTTTGTTCCTTTATTTAGTTATTTTCTGTTTAACAAAATATATAAAGTCTTTATTTTTTCAAACCATCATAAGCAACATAAACTCTAGCGTTCAATCATCTTCAACTGAAAAGAACTCAACCCATAAACCATATGGAGTTCTCATTCTATACCACACCACAGATTCCTAGAAATGGTTATTAAAATGGTTCAAATGTCAGGAGACCTAGAAAAAAAAACATGGGAACAAAAGAAAACCACAGACATGGTACTATAAAAGAGATGTGTGAGGTCTTGCACAAGTTCTTGGTTGCACCAAATATTATTAACGACTCGTCCAGTGACCACATGAGATTTGGCCTGACAATTTAAACTGGCCTAAGACATTCTAATATAATATTTTATTACACATAGCTATGATGGGAAAATAGGGAAACCATATACATATCTGTCTTAAGGTTTTGTTTGAAACGTTCTGACTTCAAACTGAGCTACAAAACTTTTAACATTTTTTTTATTGATCTAATATAGTGACACTAGCACTGACAAATGTAAAGTAAAAGAATAGAAGATTATACCATAAATTCCTGTAAGACAATAACAACAGACTGACTACCTTATCAACTTTATTTTGTTCACTTACTGAGTCAGGTTGCAGCCAACTGGCTGAACTTTTGCACATGTTCAGAACAGATACCAATCACTATGGAACCCTTCACTACACAAGAGGCATGTGATATTCAATACAGTTTAATCTTGATTCATTTAAAACAAGGTGCATAATACCACACTGCTAGCAGATGAATTTGCTTATCAGTATCTTCAATAAAAAATAACTCTAATATCTTATTGCCTTCCCAGAATATGAAGAAACCAAATCAGACCTTCCTTCCTACCATCATGATTTTGCCAAGTACGATGTGATCCTGAATTAACATCCATGTTGATCCTAGAACATCTTTTTTTATTCGAAGTGAAGTTTATTTATAAACTAATTTTGAGAGGATCACGTGCTTATGATTGCTTGCAGCCAGCCCCCCATTATTCAATTTATATAATGGGGGGCTGGCTGCTAAGCTACTTTAAATACCCTAGGTTCCGTTTTGAAGAATCCCCCCTTCCACCCCTACTCCTCCTCCTTTCCTAGATAGGTGGCATGGTGGCCCAGTGGTTAGCACTGTTGCCTCACAGCAAGAATGTCACTGGTTATAGTCTTTACCAAGCCAGCCAACGTTTCTGTGCGGAGTTTAAATGTTCTCCTCCTTCTCAGATGGGTTTCCCCTGGGTTCCCCGGTTTTCTCCCACCATTCAAAAACATGCAACTTAAGTTAATTGACTAATCCAAATCGGCACCAAAGACATGCTCCTAGTAAGAAGTTATCTCTTAAGAGCAATCACTATCTGTTCATTAGCTACTACAGCAGGAGAGTTCTCGAGATCTACCTCAGCTCAAACTCCCCTCTTGCCTTGCAAATGGGAGGGAGCCCCGGGCTCAAGGATCTTATAATCAATCATCAGCTAGGTGTAAATGTAATTTATACCTATTCCCATACCTCTAAACCCAACCATAATGTAAATTATTCCTAATATCAGAGGGGTATAATAGTTGCATAACAATAATGTTGAAGTGCATAAGCCTAACCGTAAGGCTAAACTTAACATAAACGGTAAACTACTCCCTTAATTCTGATTGGCTGATTGGAATGTTGTTCAAAGATCAACATAGATGTTAATCCTGGAACATGCCCTACTTGGTGAAATCAGCTTGGCGTTCCAACGTCCAAAACGTCCACACAAACAGTCAACAAATGCTGTTTTGACTATTTTAAAATATTTCACACTAAAATTAAAATTATGTTAATAATTACTCACTCTCATGTCATTCAAATGCCATGAAACCTTTGTTTGTCTTAAAACACAAATGGGGATATTTTAGATTAAATTTAAGAGCTCCCTCATCCCTCATTTACCGAAATGCTCTCTTTTAAAGTCCAGAATAGGAGCTAAAAACATTGTTGAAAGTTTCCATTTGACTTCAGTGGTTCAACTGTAATCACACAAAGCTCCATAAACATCTTTGTGCACCAAAAATAAACATGCACCTGAAGATACAGGCAAACAAAATAGTTTTTACAGTATTTTGGGTGTACAAAAGTGTTCTTGCAGCTTCGTTTGATTCAGTTGAACCACTGAAGTCACATGGAATACTTTGACTATAGCCCCTGTCACACAGTTTCCTATCTGGAAAGGATCATTCACACATTTATTCCAAAATACTGGTAAATTCTGACATCAGTTAACAAAACAAGCTCTAAATGGCCATGCTTGTATTAAACATGAAGGGGGTCCACCTTTTCATTGATGGTTTCACTTTTATTTAAAACTTTAGCTTTTGTCCCAGAGACTGGCCAAATAATGTGAACAACATCGATGAAAAGATATGGACGAACACTTTTTCATACCAAGATGTATTTGAGTGTGTGTGCTGCAGCTTGTGAGATACTTTATAAAATAAAAGACTCCCAGTGTTGTAGGCTACTCAAATCTTACTCAACGAATTGCTCTTTCACGTGCACGCCCATCATGCAGGTAAACTCAGCAGTCTATTTTATTGATATTTTTTTCCACAGCTGGCACTAAAAAGGAACATAGAAATGTTACATGACTAACAAGCAGCAGCTAAATGTGTCTGGAGACGGATTTAAAGCCATTTATCTTCATAACCAGCTCAGATGTGAATTTGTCTGATTGGTCGGAGTAGACGTCCACGTCAATGCGTTCTAAACGTGAACGCACTCTTTCTGGCAATTTTCCTTCTGCGTTCACACACAGCAGCATTCCGGCAAATTACTGGTAACTTCTCTTTCCAAAAAATTGTCAAAACGAATTTACCAGTACACTGTCAAAAAAAATCCGTAATTTTACGGTTTATTTCCAGCAGCTGGGGTGCCGGGAAAAAATGGTAAATATTGGCCGTTAAATTACAGAAATTTACTGTAAAATAACGGACATTAAATTACTGAAATTTCCTTGAATTTTAAATTTCTGGTAAATTTCTGTAATTGAACCTGTTATTTTACAGTAAATTTCTGTAATTTAATGGCCTTTATTGTACTTTTTTTCCCAGCATCCCAGCTGTCGGAAATAAACCGTACAATTATGGAATTTTTTTACACTGCATTTTCAAAAAGTGCCTGTTCACACATTATCCCTTGCCAGAAAATTACTGGCAATTTTTTTAGAAAGGGATCATGTGTGAAAGGGGCTAATGTTTCTTTTTCTGGACTTCAAATGTCTCAGGATCATTGATGTAGAAGATTAGGGACCTCTTGGATTCCATATGTGTTCAGAAGATGATCAAAGGTCTCAGGCAGGGGTCACCATGTTTGGTCCTAGATGGGCCAGTGACCTGCAGAGTTCAGCACCAACTCTAATAAAACACACTTGAACAAGCTAATTAAGGTCTTACTAGGTATACTTGTATCTTCCATAGAGGTGTGTTGAGGCAAGTTGGAGTTCCTCCAGTCCTCCAGGATCAACTTTGGTGACCCCTGGTCTTTGGATTGAAATTACATGACATAAGGGTAATCAATAACAGAAGTTTCATTTTGAGGTGTATGATGGAAGGTCTTCAAGACCTATGTACATCAAGACCAAGCTATACAGCTAAATAAAATGATAACTACACTCACCGGCCACTTTTTTAAGTATACATGTCTAACTGCTCATTAACGCAAATTTCTAATCAACCAATTGCATGGCAGCAACTCAATGCATTTAAGCATGTAGACATGGTCAAGATGATCTGCTGCAGTTCAAACCAAGCATCAGAATGGGGAAGAAAGGTGATTTCAGTGACTTTCACTACAAGTTACAACCGAGGTATACAGAAGAGCATTTCTGAATGCACAACACATCCAACCTTGAGGCAGATGGGCTACAGCAATAGAAGACCACATCAGGTGCCACTCCTGTGAGCTAAGAACAGGAAACTGAGGGTACAATTCGCACAGGCTCACCAAAATTGGACAATATAAAGATTGGAAAAACTTTGCCTGGTCTGATGAGTCTAGATTTCTGCTGCGACATTCGGATGGTAGGGTCAGAATTTGGCATCAACAACATGAAAGCATGGAATCCATCCTGCCTTGTATCATCGGAATTCAGGCTGCTGGTGGTGGTGTAATGGTGTGGGGGATATTTTCTTGGCACACTTTAGGCTCATTAGTACCAACTGAGCATTGTGTCAACGTCACAGCCTACCTGAGTATTGTTGCTGACCATGTCCATCTCTTTATGACCACAGTGTACCCATCATCTGATGGCTACTTCCAGCAGGATAACAGGCCATGTCTTTTTTATTTTTACTTTACTTTCTTTATTGTCTACAAATAGAAATTTATCTTTGGCTTCACCACACAACCACATAGGCGTTCACAATACACACATCACAGAAAAAAACAGGCAACACAAATACAATTAATGTCATCGCATATATCACATTAAAACCTCTATAAAACCCTATACATACTTAGAACTCAGTATTTGAAATTCTAATGGCAGTCAGCACAAAGGACATTTGATACACATTTACCTTTACTTGAGGTTACCTAAAACATCTTTTTGATGGCAAGAGCTGAAATTTTATATTTAAGGGATGGGAACAATCTTCAATAATGATGTGTGCTTTCTGTTTAATTCTCACTGAATACATTTAATTTGGTTGTCTTTGTGCTTTACCTACAATTGCCAACACAATCTCACAGCAATCGTAACTTTTTGATTTAGTGGCTAATTCGCATGAATTCATACGATCTAATTCATACAATTTAGTACGATTTGCTCATCACCCAATGACGGTTGGGTTTAGGGGCGGGGTTAGGTGCCACACCTCCTTTTTAAAAGCATAAATTTTCGTACGACTGAACTCAACTTACAGTAGCCACTAAACTGACAAAACGCAAAATACTTACGTTTCCTCGTGAGATCGTGATCTATTTCAAACATCCAACTGTCTCTATTCCATGTCCCTCAAGGACCAGAGGTTTCAACCCTTGACTAAGAACTAGTTTATTTCTGCTAATTATCATCTACCTGGTTTTATTCAAATTTATCTCTAGTGAACTCCTTTTACACCAATTTTGAAGCAAATTTATATAACTATAGTACAAGGTATCTCCTTATGTTGCTGTTTTAGTCAACCGGCCAACAAGTGCCATATCATCTGCATATTTAAATACAGTAACTTAAAACCTAAATCCTGGATCTTAAGTCTATTTGTTATAAAGAGAAAAAAAGTAAGGGGGATTAGATGCTTCCTTGTGGAACTCCTGTATTTACAATCATTGTTTTAGACACCATATCATTAACAACTACACTTTGAGGACGATTTAAAAGGAAATCTTTAATCCACCAAATAAGATCCCCATTTACTCCTAAACCAAGTAATCTTTGCAGGAGAATATCTATCTAAATTGAATTAAAAGCTGAGCTGAAATCTATCAATAGAATCTTAGCATAATTTGTAGTCTGTTGGATATGTTCAGCAGCAAAATCACACAAAGTTATTATAACATCATTGGTGCCCCTCTTTCCCCTGTAGGCGAACTGAAGGGTGTCCAAATCTTTGACCATCTTGTTCCAGATGTGCCCTGATAGTATTCTTTCCATACATTTACCCAAAATAGTTGTAAGAGCTATTGGTCTAAAATATTTTAACTGATTGGCATTAGATATTTTAGGAACTGGAACAATTTTTGTTCTTTTCATGAAGCCATAAAGCATAAATGTCATAAAGCGTGAATCATCTCAGACTGGTTTCTTGAACATAACAAGGAGTTCACTGTAATGTCCGCCATCGTCACCAGATCTCAATCCAATAGAGCACATTTGGGATGTGGTGGAACGGGAGATTTGCATCATAGATGTGCAGCCGACAAATCTGCAGCAACTGTGTGATGCTATCATGTCAATATGGACCAAAATCTGAGGATTTTTTCAGCTCCTTGTTGAATCTATGCCACGAAGGATAAAGGCAGTTCTGAAGGCAAAAGGGGGTCCAACCTGGTACAAGTAAGGTGTACCTTATAAAGTGGCCGGTGAGTGTATATTACCACACACTGCATGGAGTTGTAAACAACTTGAGTTCTTTCCTTATTGAAAAGGCTTTTATTGAAGTTTTTTAGTCAGGGTTTAAATAAACAATATAGTACAGAATCAGTACTTTTAGAGGTTTTTGAGTTTTTAATGATATATTTGTGGCAACTGATTCTGGTAATGTGACTATACCTCTACTTTTAGATCTCACCATAGGATTTGACAAAATGGACAACGAGATTTTAAGTGCTCGACTAGAAACTGGTGTAGGTATTTGTGTAGCAATGTCTTGAATTGGATTAAGTCTTATATGCAAGACAGAAGTTTCTCTGTTTAGATTGGAGATATATATCGACCTCAGCCCCTTTTTCCTGTGGTATTCCTTAAGGATCTGTTTTAGCACTATTTTTTTGTTGTTGTTGTTTATGCTCCCTCTGGAAATACTGAATCGCCTAATTGTGTTTGCAATGACAGAACTTGTGATCTTAGTTGGGTAACAGCGGTCTTGTGAAACGCACCCCAGGATGGGGAAAAAATGGCACTTATCTACTAAATTTGAACAATATCAGGGAGTATTGGGGGAATGGGGACTATTTTTAAAAAGACATTCATCATTATAGTTGTCATCTTATAGACCAATTACCAGGTTTGTAAACATTCAGGATGTGCGCAGAGAGGTGGCAGAAAAAAAACGGGATCGCTAGCATTTACAGCGAGAGAATGACATCCGATGCAGTACAGAGTTTGTTGTTGTCTTAGAAATAAGATATATTGATTACATATTATATATAATATTTAC
>CAIGQZ010033189.1:7000833-7011595 GCA_903798205.1 Danio tinwini
ATGTGGGTGGGGATGTCTGAAGGGGCCTGGAGTTTGAACGGGTGGTGTGGCGGCTTCGTGTAGTGTCTTCTGGCTCTGTTTGAGGGTTTGGTGGTGCTGTAGGAAATTGGAGTGCTGCGATCTCGTCTGTGGAATGGTCTGGTGAGTAATCTTCTGGGTTATGGCTGGGATTGTTGTTGTTGTTGCCGTTGTTGTTGTTGTTGTTGTTGTTGTTGTCCATTTTGATGGGATAGTAGCTGTGTTGTTTTATGGCGTAGCAATGGCTGGTAACGGTAGCCGGTAGCAGGTAGCAGATAGCAGATAGCAGGTAGCAGGTAGCAGTAGCAAGCAGGATGCTGTAGCAGTAGCGAAATGCAGCTGGTGCCTGGCAGTGTGTTCTTCAAACGAAGATGACTGTAGTAAGAAACCCTGGCTCTTTATAGTGGGTTAGAAATCGTCTGATTGGTTGGTCATACATGGTTAATGCATGACCAGCTGTGTTCAATCATAATCACGTGATCCTCTCGAAATTAGTTTATAAATAAACTTCACTAACTAAATAATGCCATTGAGAAGAAATTTTTAATTTTACATTACGTTTACATGGACATCAGTAATCAAATTATTTGCTTTAATGTAATTAAGAGAATAATAAGACTACGGTGTGTACATGAGTTGTTTTTTGAGTGTTACTTTCATGATCCTGTTTTACATGTTATAACACATAATTCGATTAACGTCATTGCGTTACCGCGTTATCCGCATTTCCTCTGGCGTTTCATGTAATTTCAGGTGTTTCATTTTTAATTTGTTGACTTTAACTGCAGTTTGGCACTTTCACTTACATTCACGAATATTTCATGCATGCCCCCGTGTCAAACGAGATATTGGATGCAACTATGAACTGCTGGAAGAGTTGTTTTAATGAAAGTTCATACCGCATGCTGAATGGAAGAAAAAAAACCTCCGCATAGGTGTCTGTGGTCTGCACTGACTCGATAGAGCATGCAAAGAGTGTCAATCAGCCGTGCGACTACCCTGTCCCAAAAAGTGGCTTAAAGTCCTACATGACGGTAATAGTTTGATTAGGTGTTTACATGTATTTACTGCACTTTATTAATGTGACTGAAATCAACATACTCCACATGTCTTAATTTCATTTCTCTTTAGTTCGATTATGACCTTAATCTGATTAATCAAAACTCGCTGTTTACATGGTAGACTCTTAATCAGAGTATTGTCTTAATCGCAATACAATCAAATTATTGGTGTTTATGTAAACGTAGTCAGTGTTGAAAAAGAAACAATATTAAAAAATAAATATATTAAATGTTAAATATTTTTATTTGTGTATATATAGTCAGTGAAACATTTTTCAGTGTTTATTAAACTCATTTGCTCATTGTCTGTTTTCTTTTAAAGTCCTTAAATGTAATAATAAGCCTTGAAGGACAAATACTTAATTTAATTCATGGTGCATGTAATTCAATAATTCATATAAAGCATAACATTTAATAAATATTACATTAATTACATAAAATTAACATCTGCACTGGACAAAATATTTACCACAGCCTTGTATGCTTAATATGAACAAGAACAAAATATTAATCCTAAAAAGCATGAAATAAATGTTACAAATTTCTCGAAAAGTAATGCTTCAATTAATGATCTGCCAGATAGAACCTTATAATTCCAATGACTTTTCAGAATTAGAAGGCTCTATCTGCATTTACCGTGTTTTTTTTTACTCCAAATTGCAGGAGAACTTTGATACTTTACATTTAGAGTACATTTAGGGTCTCAGTCATGTTAATGTATGAAAGAGAACTATTATGCACATATTGTTTGCTATATGGAATGCAAAAACCTCAAGCTCAATATCTCAAAATCCTTTAGAAGACAGATAGGACCTTATAATTGCAAGGTGATGAATTGTCTCAATTGTAACTTCTCCTATTATAGGAGAAGCATCTGGGTCAAAGTTCATACTGAAATCAAACCTGAAACTGAAAGCTCATTAATTCTGTGAAAAGGACAGTACAAATGTCCTTCTTGGGTCAGTATGTGGGCAGGATTCATCTAATTGCTCAAGCCAACAGCGTGTCCAAATGAAAATGAATCCCTTGTAAACAATTAGGCCATATATTGTTCCCGCTGAAATCTGCAAAAACAATTCTTGAATTACGCTCCCTCAATTTCAATTGCACACTCGACAGATGATAGATAATTACTTTATCAAAAACTCTTTCATCTCACCTGTTTATCAGGGTAATGGTAGACTATAAACCAGCCGGTGATATCTCTAAAATTGCACATGTTGCTCAGTGACTGTGTGACCTCTTTGGCATTGAGCCACTGAGAAACTGTACAGTATAACCTTCAGTAGTTGCAGCTGAGTGAGCTCATGTAGCTGTTTCGTATACTATAGGCCATGTAAAATATTGCAATTGATTCTTAGTACTTCACCTCGTCCTTTTCCAGAACCCATAGATCCTTCATTCATGGCTGGTATTTTGAATGTGGTTAGTTTCGCATTTCCACGGCGTCATTTTTAATCATGGTGTTTTTGTGTTGATGGCCAGAACTATGGTTACTGTAAATATTTTGATCATGTTTGGCAAGTACAACTACATTTCATTTCTCGTATAAAAACAATTCCCGGTTATTGAACCGCAGCATGGCAGGTAGACCAATAACTTATCTTTGTGGTTGAATTTTAGGTTAGCGGTATTTTCACATCAGTGACGTGTGGTGGACTTATGACATGAGAAGACAAAGTCCACTCTTTGGTTTTGTTTTTTTATTGTTAATTCATGTTCCATGTGGAACACAACATGATCTTCCTTATCAACAATTAACTTATACTAACATATGGTATTATACACAAAAACTAAATTCATAAAGCAAGTGCCATAATGCATATACAGTTGAAGTCAGAATTATTAGCCCCCCTGAATTATTACCCTGTTTATTTTTTCCCCCAATTTCTGTTTAATGGAGAGAATATTTTTTCAACACATTTCTAAACATAATAGTTTTAATAACGCATTTCTAATAACTGATTTATTTTATTTTTGCCATGATGACAGTACATAATATTTTACTAGATATTTTTCGAGACATCGAAAAAATATAGCTTGAAGGGGCTAATAATTTTGACCTTAAAATATATATTTTTAAATTAAAAAATGCTTTCATTCTAGCCAAAATAAAACAAATAAGACTTTTTCAGAAAGAAAAAATATTATCAGACATACTGTGAAAATTTCCTTGCTTTGTTAAACATAATTTGGGAAATATTTAAAAAGAATTATTAAGAAACTTAATTTAATATTTATTATTTATTAGCAAATGAAAAAAAATCCTACTTTAATGATAATATTATTAATAATGATGATGATGATGATTATTCTTATTATTAAGTAGGATATTGTTTATTTATTTTACATTTTTTTGAAAAGTCTACTTTTACAATTTGACACATGCAAACCACTGCAGAAATGTTTCTTCTTACTTTGAAGGGAGCGCAATTGTAAACATAAAGATTGCTAAAACTGAACTGTAAGAATACTTTAAAGGCAAATTACACCTAGGAGTGATGACTTTAATGCTTTTTTAAAAAAATTATTCCAAGTTTAAATGTTAGAATGTTCTAAATGAATAGGACATAGGGGGGATAATTGGAAATAGAACACAGCCAGGAACTATGGTTCTAACTACAGCTCCAGAGGTGTAGTTGTAAGCATACAAGTTTCCGACACAGTTTGCGAATGGTTGTTGGAACGATGGATTTGGGAAACGCATTCCAGAGCAAGAGGTGACAGTAACGCACCAAAAAGTTTGTTGTAAACCAGGAAGAAGAAGAAATCGTCATTCTCGCCATCATATAAATTTACTTTCATTGGCTAGACACCGGCCTCACAGCTCTGTGAATGTCAGTGCCTTTACTTATTGATCTGCGATAGGTAAATATAGCTTGCGTGGACGCTACAGCGCTACTTGACAAATAAATTGCTTCGATACTGAAAAGCTATTTGATTTAGAAAGTAGGGACGCTACCACCACTCTACTGAGAAATGTAGTTAAGCTAGTAGTGTCACTACTTGTAGCGACGCTACTGCCCAACACTAAAAGTCAGTGACTCATTGGTGTTCATTGGGAAGATGCTTGCTCATAGCATGCGCTGATTTCATATCTATGAAATTGTTTTCATTAAGATCGTCAAGTGAGTGCTTGTTCTGGCTTTGAAATAGTTTCTGCATACAATACCATATATTCTCAACATTATACTTAAGGTCTTCGACACTAACACGATTCATCTACACTGTGAGTGCAACCACTTTTCACTTTTTAATTCAGTTCAATTCATCTTTATTTCTATAGCACTTTTACAATGTAGATTGTGTCAAAGCAGCTTAACATAGAAGTTCTAGTAAATTGAAATTGTGTCAGTGCAGTTTTCAGAGTTGAATTTCAGTTTAGTTTAATTCAGTGTGGTTTAATTTTCACTGCTGAAAGTCCAAACACTAAAGAGCAAATCCATAAATGAGCAGCTCCACAAATCCCAAACCAAGAAAGCCAGTGGCAACAGTGACGAGGAACAAAACTTCACCAATTGACAAAAGTGAAGGAGAAAATACCTTGAGAGAAAACAGGCTCACGACCATTTCTCTGGCCAAACTTCTTGTGCAGAGCTGCAGTCTAGGCACTGGAGGCTGGAGAACGCTGGAGGGAGAACGCTAAAACATAGGAGGTGTGAGTAGGTCTCCAGCGGGTGTTCAGGCTGGCCCACGAGATCAATGCGAAGACTCGTCTGCCACTGGGGTCCTTCGGGAATCAGTTGACTGCTCTCCACTCCTCCATGACCACCACAGCATCTGCTCAGGATACGGCCTGGTCCAGGATTATAGAGACCTCTAGAAGTCCCCTATGGTTGACATCATCTCTTCGTATGTGTTGTCCTTGACGTACTCAGTGGTTGGCATTTTCTCTTCACAGGTCTTGCATAACATCAATGGCCCTACACAATCTCTAGAGGCCTCAGGATGAATATCCCCAGGTGAAAATGGAGAACAAAAAGGCAATTAGCATAGCTGCTGTTCATAGTGTATTTAAACAAGAGATATTAAATATCAATGCAAAAATGAAGTGCTATAAATGACGATAGGAGTTATATAAACAAACATAGAAACAAACATGTAAAGCATATGAGTGTTTCTAACAAAATGCCTAGTGCATTAAGACAGGAGGAGTGTGTTTTACAGCTGGCCCACTCACCTGCGTAGGGCACACTCAGGCATCATGCCGTTATGTGATGCATTGTGTGTATGCTGTACTAAAAACATAAGCCTTTTAATAAGCATTTAAAGTTATTAAGGATAGAGTAGCACATGTATGTATGTACATGACATTTAACATAGACATCTAACATAGAGTAACCATGTAGAACTTTCTCTCAATTTGTTGAATGTAATGGTCAACTGTAGTGCATTTGAAGGAAGCTTTGCTTACCTAAGTCAGTGTTGCCAGATTGAAAATTTAGAAGTTTCGTACCAGAGCCTCAAAATGATCGTATTTGGAGGAAAACTATCGTACACGAGTCAAACGGAGAGTATACAGATATTGTAAAACTAACGCTAACGGGACAAACTGGTCTTCACATGGAGGTAAGCGGTCAGTCAGTAAGCGCCAAAAGGAACAGCGTGGATACCTGCGTGTTGCCAGATGTTGAGAGATTCATTGTGCGGTACAAATTAGACTGCAACATAGTGCTGGTTTGCTCGAAAGCAGTGCATCCTCCCGAATGTTAACACTCGAGCACGAGCCCATTCACAGTATCTGTAATGAGCTGATTTTGTGGCTGTGTTTTAATAAGATTAACTTTGGAAAACACACGTTCACATAACGCACTTGAATGGGGAAAAAATGAGAACAAGGGCAAACTACCGTCCTTCTCACTTTCCTTTTCAGCACAATTTTTTTTTACTTTATTACTAAAACGATCGACCTCAACCTGAAAACTACTTACCTAAGCACGGTCGCATGCAGCAGGAATGTTAACTCGTGAGAGAGAACCATTCTCCACATTGATTGGCTGAGAAGATGTGATGTAAGATGGCCAAGAAAACGTGCCCAACTCCACGTTCTTCTCACAGACAGTGAACAAAAGATGCAGCTAAATCAATAAGTATAGAAGCCTTAAGATAACAATGAAATTCTGTTTAAATGCCATAAAAGTCGGAAATGATCGTACATTATAGGATTTTTTTCATTATTGATCGTACAGAGGTCGAAATTATCGTACAAATACGATAATTATCGTACTTCTGGTAATGCTGACCTAAGTTGACTTATTAAAAATGTAATAAATAAGGATAAGGGGCTGCATTTTCTTTATTGTCAAATCCCAATGTTAACAGGTATTACCAAAACTCATTATGCGAAAAATGTTTGCAGAATTGCAGCAAATATTACAGGTAGACAACATCGCATTGACAGCGACAACGTGATTGCGTTTTTCTTTTCTCATTCAAATTTTCATTTGACTATCCACTGCCTCTGAAGAAATTTTCTGGAGACAAATGTACTTGCTCAGCATGTTCTTATTTGTTGCACCTTGCAACACATTTAGACTCGAAACTGCTGATTTGGATACTAGTAATGTTCCACAGCTGGTTATCACAGGTGCATGCTATGGCAACAGTACAGTACCTGTGAAAGTGACATGTCCCCACAGAAGCCCTAGTGACCCAAAGTTTCTGTTGTTCAAAGTAGTTGGGAAGTTACCTTCAAAATGAAAAATTGCACAGTTGTTCATTTTGCTGTTCATTCTAAGAAGGTAATAAGCAGATAAAAAGTTACATTTTGCACCAGTTCTTTGTGTTGAAAACAAAAAGAAACATTCATTCGTTCACTCATTCATTTTCTTTTCGGTTTAACCCCTTTATTAATCTGGGGTCGCCACAGCGGAATGAACCACCAACTTATCCAGCATATGTTTTACAGAGCGGATGCCCTTCCAACTGCAACCCATCACTGGGAAACATCCCTACACACTCATTCACACACATACACTATGGACAATTTAGCTTACCAATTTCACCTGTACTGCATGTCTTTGGACTTCCCACATAGCAAATGTTTTCTGGCCCAGCTCCGGGCCACACAATAATTTTTCCCTCGGCCCAAGTACCGCAAAGAATTACGGTCCTGAAGTCACCCATAACTTGACTAAAGGCAAGGGCCACACATGGGCTTGAATCTCAGGTAATTTATCACCCTTAACTGGCCCTGAACTGGGCCAAAACATGTTTATTATTGGTACAGATTCTCATCTATAAGTTTATACTTTAACCAGAAAATGCCAAAAACTGAGCCATAACCGAGCCTAATGTTACCTAGACAATGTGAACAATCGATACACTGATCTGGGCCACACACCTCCCATCCACAACTGGCCCAAATGTAGTTTGCCATCATGCATGGCGCACAATATGCATGCCAGCCGGCAACACGCCAACAGTGTCATAATGAGGCCACATTTGGCAACAAAATCCCAAGAGTAAAGAGTTTTTGATCTTACACTACAGAGTTATAGCAGTCAAAGAAAAAAAGATTGTCGTTGACAGCACGCACACACCTTCAATAGACAGGAAAGGCAATTGAATATTTACCTGAAGGTACATCAATAGAAGAAGCTGTATTAATATATTAAGTATTAATTAAGTAATTAAGTAATTAATATTGTGGCTCAAAAAGGAATATTTATTCATTTTCTTTTTGGCTTAGTCCCTTTATTAATCTGGGGCCACCACAGCAGAATGAACTGCCAACTTATCCAGCATATGTTTTATGCAGCGGATGCCCTTCCAGCTGCAACCCATCACTGGGAAACATCCACACACACTCAAATACTACTGTCAATTTAGCTTGCTCAATTCACCTGTACCACATGTCTTTGGACGTGTGGGGGAAACCGGGAGCACCCGGAGGAAACCCAGCCGAGGCTCAAACCAGTGATCTTCTTGTTGGGAAGTGATTGTGCTACCCACTGCACCACCATGATGCCCAAAAAGGAATACGGACAAATGATATTATTAGGGTCGGTATAGTGAGTGTGTGTGTATATACAGTAGTAATGCCTTTTGTTCAGTTTGTTCATTTGTTTGTTTTAATAATTAATTTACTAATCTTCATTAATTTTAGACATGGCATATATGTGGTTTGGTTGGCATATGTACTTGCTGAATTATTTCAATGATGGGGGTTCGAGTCCAGAAAGCAGGTAAGACAATAGGTGTGTTCGACTTCATGCAGCGCTGCGCAGATCGATCGAAATCTGTCTTAAAGCGGTGCATGCCGGTTAGAAATTTTGGCCGGATTGATGCTGCGCCGACGTCATGTGACTGTCAGATGTGGCATCAAAGTACCGCGACAGCGCTCCGAGATCAGACGACTGATTCAGCCCGCGCAGCATCTGAAGAGGGCCTGCTGGAGCTAAGATGACGACACCAATCTAACACGATTGGCCAAGTTCACCGCATGACAACAACAAAGTGTGTTTCGCCTTTATTATTGGACAAATTCCGTCTCACAAATTTCAAAACAAACAACTCTTCATACCATCTCTATCTTGTACACATGATGCTTATTAAAAGACTACACATATTTTACTGCAGTATCATCTTTTGTTAAATAATTTGTTCATAAAGACTAGATTGTTTGCACAGGTTTATTCTGCCTTTTTTATACAGACTACTGTATTCAGCTACATAAACGATTTAAATGATATATTTTAGTAAATAATCTAAATATTAGCTCAAATAACTCTTACAGAATTGTAATAAAATAATTATCATCATTGATCCTGACGATTTCTTAGCAAATTAAGTTATATAAAAATATGTAATATAAAAATATGATTCTAAAATATTTTATTTCCTGTCAAGCTATTTATGCAGAAATGTACATTGATGTACCTGCTCTTTCTGGGAAATGTCTACTTAAAGTGTAGCTCATTTATTTTGGTCATTTTGTTCAATCTTTTTAGGATTAAAGTGCTTTTTTTTAAAAATGCTTTCATTATCCAAAATAATCATATTCATGGGTATTTATTTCCTTTTTATGTGCCTTCTGGTTTACCCCTTATTTCTCATGCGTTTGTTATGTAGGCTACTTAAATTTAATTCATAATTCCCTTATTGTTTAAAAATGAACTATAGTTTGTAGAGACTGTATTTTGTTTTATTTGTACTGTAAATTGGTTGTTGTTATTTCAATAATTAAATGATCACGCCATGTGATCGGTCATCTTGACTGCAGCAACTTTGAGCCCCGAAGTGTCCGGCTTGACGGCTTTGTTTTTAACTCCGCCCATGCCTGCGCTCGGCTAATCTCGTTGATCACTGGCTGCAGCTGTGCTTTATGTCGAACGCACCTATTACGCACCTATGCCGGACACTTCGGGGCTCAAAGTTGCTGCTGTCATGATGACCGATCACATGGCGTCATCATTTAATTATTTGTTTATTTATTGCAATAACAACAAAAGATTTACAATACAAAAAAAGTACAGTCTCTATAGCCTAGTTCATTTTAAACAAGGGAATTATGACTTAAATTCAAGTAGCTTATATAACAAACGCATGAGAAATAAGGGGAAAACGAGAGGGCACATAAAAAAGGAAATAAATATCCACGAATAGGCCTATTAAACAAAACAATAAGCTCAAATTCTTGGAGTTTAAACCACTCTTTGGGCTACTAGATGTTAAATGGTATGTCAATACTGTTCCAGTTCTTGTTTGAATGTGCTAAAATGGGGTTTACATTTATTTACGTTTATAGATATAAAACTTTCCAATATATATTAATGTAAAACCCAAAACAAGGTGTTTTGATTAAGTCTTAAACAATGATTAAGATTATTTTGGATAATAAAAGCATTTTTAAAAAGCACTTTATTCCAAAGAGATTGAACAAAAGGACCAAAATAAATCTTTAAGTAGAAAATACCCAGAAAGAGCAGGTACATCAATGTCACTTTTAACATTTGCGCATAAACGGCTTAACAGAAAATAAAATGTTTTATAATCATATATTTTTATATTTAATAAAATATTTTTTTACTTAATTTGTTAAGAAATCTTCATAGGAGTGTCAGGATCAACAATGATAATTATTTTATTATAAGTCTGTGAGACTTATTTGAGTTAATATTTGGTTATTCACTAAAATGTATAATACAGTAGTCTGTTTAAAAAGGCTGAATAAACCTGTTCAAACAATCTAGTCATTATGAACAAATTATTTCAAGAGTTCACACTTAGCTGATGATTGATTATAAGCAAGTTTGGCATGCTGTCCCGGGAGAGAGCCCTGAACCCAAAAGGTCCTTGAGCCCTGGGCTCCCTCCCGTTTGCAGGGCGAGAGGGGAGCTTTGAGCTCAGGTAGATCTCGAGAGCTCCCCCCTTTGTAAGAGTTGATGACAGAAAATAGTTGCTACGGAGAGATATGCTGATGGATAAAAGTTTGACTAGTGCTAAATTTAGATTGTTCAATTAACTTGTAGTGCATGTTTTTGGAACGTGGGAGGAAACCGGAGAACCCGGGAAAAACCCACGCAAGCACAGGAAGAACATGCTAACTTCACACAGAAACGACAGCCAGTCTGTTAAAGGACTTGACGTTCTTGCTGTGAGGCCACAGTGCTAGTCACTGGGCCACCGTGCCGCCCTATGAAAGGAAAAGAGGAGGAGTAGGGGTGGAAGGGGGGATTCTT
>CAIGQZ010033189.1:7016595-7029688 GCA_903798205.1 Danio tinwini
ATTGAGAGTCCTGGGTGCGTGGATGCCGAGATCTGCTAGGTGCTTGCAGAGTTCCGGTACAGTGATTCTTGAGGTTGGGCGGATGATGGATGAAGCGGAAGCAAATGATGAGGTAGGAGATGCGTTTTGCTGTCTGTATGTGGGTGGAGATGTCTGGAGAGGCCTGGAGTTTGAACGGGTGGTGCGATGGCTTCGTGTAGTGTCTTCTGGCTCTGTTTGAGGGTTTGGTGGTGCTGCGATCTCGTCTGTGGAATGATCTGGTGAGTAATCTTCTGGGTTATGGCTGGGATTGTTGTTGTTGTTGCCGCTGTTGATGTTGTTGTTGGTGTCCATTTTGATAGGATAGTAGCTGCAGTGTTTTTATGGCTGAAGGAGAGGAAGTATAGTTGGTTACTTTGTTTATGTTGAAACTTGCAGTAGTTGTTGAAGAAGGTAGTTTAGTAAGTAGCAGTAGCGAGTAGCAGTAGCAAGTAACAGTAGCAGGTAGCAGTAGCAAGTAGCAGTAGCAAGATGCAGTAGCACGATACCGTAGCAGTAGTTGGTAGCAGTAGCAGGTAGCAGTAGCAAGTAGCAGGATTCCGTAGCAGTAGCAAATAGCAGAAACCCTGGCTCTTTATAGAGGGTTAGAAATCGTCTGATTGGTTGGTCATACATGGTTAATGCATGACCAG
This sequence comes from Danio tinwini, assembly GCA_903798205.1. Taxonomy (NCBI): domain Eukaryota; kingdom Metazoa; phylum Chordata; class Actinopteri; order Cypriniformes; family Danionidae; genus Danio; species Danio tinwini. The sequence continues at coordinate 7,017,267 of CAIGQZ010033189.1, forward strand.
CCGTGTTTAATCATAATCACGTGATCCTCTCGAAATTAGTTTATAAATAAGCTTCACTTAAAAAAGGAGATACTGCAGTAAAATAGTTGTAGTCTTTTAATAAGCATGATTTGTACAAAATAGAGATGGTATAAAAAGTTAATTGTTTGTTTTGAAATTTGTGAGAATTGTCCAATAATAAACCTGAAACACACCAGGTTGTTGTCTTGCTGTGAACTCGGCCAATCGTGTAACATCAGTGTCATCAACGCAGCTCCAGCAGTCGCTCTTCAGATGCTGCACCGGCTGAATCAGTCTTGTCTGATCTCGGAGCACTGTGGTGGTACTTTGATGCCACATGTGACAGTCACGTGGTGTCGGCGCAGCATCAATCTGGCCAAAATTTCTAACCAGCATGCACCGCTTTAAGACAGATTCCAATTGATCTGTGCAGCGCTGCATGAAGTCGAATGCACCTAAAAACAGAAGCCAAAAAAAAACTGCAAATAACAGGGTGAGAATGTGGCAAAATCTGAAAACGTGTTAAAAATCAGACAGGGGCTTTTCTTTTTTTTTCTGGCTTGCTTTTGGAAAATTGTTGGTTGGGTTTAGGGAAGTGAGTGGGCGGGTCAATCGATAAAATTGGTTGGGTTGAGACATGTTAATACGTGACTGTCAATCAATTTGGTGGTTGGCGCAACCGCACTCCTACGTCATGTTGCGTTGGGCCTCAAAATGGGAGGGATTTGGATCCTACTTTAATGTCAGGAAGTTTAAAAAAGAGACATATTATGTTTACATCACTCTAATATGTCTGTGGACACACTATAGCTACACACAGTTCTGTCTAAACAGCTTACAAATGATGATTTTTATCATAGGTGCCCTTTAAAGGCTAAAACCAATTCTGTGCATATATTGCATTCTAATATCTCAAGAAAGATATTAGAAACAATGGAAAAAACATCTGCTCTGCCTTCATCCCCTGCAATCTTTTCAGCTCTGCTGGTTAAATGGCTGCAGGGTGCAAATTACAAGGTGTAGATACTCATTCCACAAAAAACTGTGTGAATCATGGGTGTCCAAATTTGGTCCTGAGGGCCACTGTCCTGTAGAGTTTGTTCAAACTTACCTGAACACAACTGTGTGGGACACCCCTGGAGTAGGCAATTCCCATCCCACAAGACGGAATCAAGGGTGGGGCATCACACAGCAAAATCATCGTAATGAAAGCATTCAGCTCAGGGAGCTGAACATGCTCCCTGCAAATACTAGATTATTATCTCTTGAGAGAGAGTCAAGCAATAATTCTTACATTGAAAGCAGTGCCATGAGTAGCTCCTATTTTTTCCAGAGCCAAACATGTAACCATAATTTATGTAAACTTTATGTTTTGTGGAACTTTATGTAAACTGGCGGTAGTTGGCCATCAATATATACATTAGATGTCGCCTACCCTACTGTTGTCTATTAGAAGGAATGTGTCGATAGAGCCGCCATTTTAGTACAGGGTAGCGCTCCTTTGAAATGAATGCAGGACCAAGGTGAAGTGGAGGACTGTGGCCATCCAAAGCCAGAGAAATACACATATGCACATACATCTATGATCGGGAGTTTTCCCCGGTGGTCCGTATGCAAATATTTTTTTTAATTACAAAATATCATAATTTTACATCACTTTTCTACATTGATGGATGTGACCGCATGGGCATTCCTGACAAAGGGTGAATGTTTGTGTGCATGGAAATCCATTACCCTCCTTCCCTGTTTAATTGGATCTAATCCATGTCCTGAAACACACCACCTCTCCTGCTTTCACTTCTCATTCTGACGGAGGGAGCGATTCGTTTGTGAATGAATCTCCGTTATGAACGACTCGTTCACTTAGCTGACAATAATACAAGTTTCTGGCAGCGCCGCGTCTTCTTGTCATATTTTATAACATTGTTTGCTTATTTTATTCAACAAAACTAGCATAAGCTTAGAATTTAGTGCGAGTTGGTGCTACTTTGCCTTATGGTCACTGCAGTAAGAGACTGTATTATCATCAATAATGTTACTTGTTAACCACAAAAGTTCATAACATACAAAAACATAAAAAAACTAAATCTTACCTATGAAATGTGATGACTTTGTGCTTTGTTTTCTTTGTTTGCTCGTTACTACACCCGTACACAGCGGTAAAGTCCAGCATCTTCACATTGGGACACTGTCTTGACTAGTGCGGTTGAATGACGTTTGTCCTAGGAGCACTGTACCAATGTGGCGGCGCTGTTGACGCATGCTCAGGTCCCTATGGGATATTTAGTGTATATATCTATGGTAGTTGGCGAAGTAGGTTAATGAGTATATCATTCATTCAACTGATTCATTCAAGCTGCTGGTTCAAAAAGAAATCTAAAGGAATGGATCCCTGAATCCCTGACTTAGCTTATTGGTTCAAAAATATTGAATCATTGTTCAGAGATGCATTTATGTTCTGCTGTAATCTTTGTTTAGAACTTATGTCAATAACAAATTAGAGCAAGTACAAACTATAAGCCATTTTATGTTAGCTAATTGTTAACTGAAATAAAAGCTTGTATTTACTTAACATATGTTTGTACTGTGTGTATTTACCATGTATGCATAAAAACACATACATTAAACAATGCAATATATTGAAATATTGACATATTAAAATTGAAAAAATAGATATCAACATACGTGTTCATATAAAATTTGTTATAATAAACCTTTTCTACGCATGCATATATATACCTTATTTATATATGATTTATTTATTATTTATATATGCATAATGAATATACAGATTACACATAAACATGTTATGTATGCATAAAACAATATGTATAAACTTGTATTTTGGATGTGATTAATAATGATCATTTTGGCGGTACTAATAAAATTATTATCAATGTCAAATTTGCAATTACGATGACATTTCTTTTGGTTGTGCCAAGTACATCTTATATTACATAAAAAAATGCTGTTTCATGTTTCAGCTAACCTCAAATCCATCAGATGCTATTTATAGTTATTAAGCAGACTGCTGGTCTAAACTAAACAGCCATGTCAGATTTTATCCCAATGAGTAAGCGCTTATAAATTAGGTAAACAAGTATTGATAGTTCTTTATTTCAATAGTCTGCTTTAGATATTCTAGTAACTGTAAGTTATGTTGCAACTACATGTGAACTATAGCAAACATAAGAGTATTAGTAGACTGCATTCATGATATCCGCAAACACTTCGATCTTTATGGACCCATAACAGGCATTCTACTGACCATAAGTTACAATATGTCAACTTATTCTAATCCTAACTCTAATTTAACAGTCTGTTACAGTAAAACTCACCTCCCGCTCTCCCTCATAAAGCAACTATGGAGGTGACTGGAACTGCAATTCATCGACTGGCCACTGGGAGGTTTGCTCCAAAAGAGAGCAAATTCCCATTAAATTCCATGTTAAAATGGGCAATTTTACAACAGAAAAAAAAGATGTTTACATCCTGGTACAAACTTTTTTTTTTGGTATATATAGTTAATTTGACCCTTTATGACAACTGTGAAGGGGGGACTTTTTTATAACTCACCCATTGAACGTATATTAAGCCTTAAACTTCTGCATATTTAATGTCCTGGCCACTTAAGAGACAAGTTGCTGCTGCTGGCGGTCAGGTCACTTGAGATAACTCAAGATGTGACCTTGGCATATATATCGTGTTTATGCTTTAGTTTTATGTCTGTTGCATTTTTAGATTATTTCTTAGAATTATCAAATATGGCACGATGGCTCAGTGGTTAGCACTGTCAGCTCACAGCAAGAATGTCGCTGGTTCTGTTGCCGTTTTTGTGTGGAGTTTGCATGTTGTCCCCATTTTTGCGTGGATTTCCTTCGGTTTCCCCCTCAGTCCAAAGACATGTGGTATAGGTGAATTAAATAAGCAAAATTGGCCATAGTGTATGTGTGTGAATGTGTGTATGGATGTTTACCAGTACTGGGTTGCAGATGGAAGGGCATTTGCTGTGTAAAACATATGCTGGATAAGTTGGCGGTTCATTCCGCTGTGACGATGAATGACTGATGAATAAAGGGACTAAGCCGAAGGAAATAAAATTAAATGAATCAAATATGGCTTGCTGTGTATTTAATTGTTCGCACAAACCATTTACTATAACATTTGCTTGGCCTTCATTTATCCGTTGTGAGATATTTTTATATAATTTGATTAATAAATATGTTTTAGTTTAAATCTGACCTCAATTAGACACACTCGAACCAGCTCTTACCAGGCAGAGATTTTCTTACTATAAAGGAGATGTAAATATCTGTATTACCTACCATTGGAAAACCTGAAGTTGGTTATGTGAAGCATATCTTAGCCAATCACATAGTAACTTTTAGTCTTCTTATCTACATACTGTTAAGAGGCAACATTAGCATTAGCTCTTATGCTTTTTAAGCTAATCATTTCAGGCTTGCCTTCAATAGGCTTTGTTGCTATGTATACTAGAAACGTCCTGGCAGGATTGTTGAAGCAACTTTGAGCTAAACTCTGCAAGACACAGGCCCTCCAGGACTGAGCTTGGAGTAAATAAAGTTTGCTGACATGTTGTTGCAACTTGCAAAGTTACTTACAGTTAAAGTCAGAATTATTAGCCACCTTGATTTATTAGCCCCCCTGTTTATTTTATTCCCTAATTTCTGTTTAACAAAGAGAATATTTTTTTCAACACATTTCTAAATGTAATAGTTTTAATAACTTATTTCTAATAACAGATTTATTTCATCTTTGCCATGATGACAGTAAAAAAAATATTTGGCTAGATATTTTTCAAGACACTTCTATACAGCTTAAAGTGACATTTAAAAGCTTGACTATGTTAATAAGGTTAACTAGGCAAGTTTGGGTAATTAGGCAAGTTGTATATCGATGGTTTGTTCTGTAGACTGTTGAAAAAACATAGCTTAAAGGAGCTAGTAATTTTGACCTTAAAATGTTTTATTTTTTATATATATATATAAAAACTGATTTTATTCTAGCTGAAATAAAACAAATAAGACTTTCTCCAAAAGAAAAATATTATCACACACTATGACCATTTCCTTGCTCTGTTAAACATCTTTTAGGAAATATTTAAAAGAGAAAAAAAAACATTCAAAGGGGGGCTAATATTTCTGACTTCAACTGTATATTTAGAGTAATGTCAAAGTAGACATCAAAATGAAGTGCAACCCAAATATGTAGTGTTGCTAATTTAGCTTTTCTTTTTTTATAAAATGTTTCTGGTATTTCAGTTTGAGTTTTAAAATTAGCTTTAGCATTCATTTACAAAAAGTAATCTTGCTTATGGAAGTTTTCTGTCAACTTGACGCTGGGGCAAAGAGGCTCTGGTGGCTGATAAGAGTTGGCCAAAGTGCACACTCTGAGAAGCGTTACTTGTGGTCGGTCGGATGCACGGGATGCATTGGAGCTCCAGCCAACTATTGAAAGTGCATTGGCAGTGCTAGACAGGTTTGGCTTGGCCAAAAAGGCCAACATTGGTTTTCTTGGGTAAAGCGTGGCCAGGCATTCCTGTACAAGCAACAGCTCCTCTAATTACTCCTGTTTCAAAGGAGGCAAAACGGATCACTTCCTTGAACCAAGCAAACTCTTTAAACAGTCGTTTTTTTTTTGTTTTTTGTTTTTTCATGCCCTTCCTCTTTGTTTAAAGATTAAAGCATCTACATTTATTGCTTCTTTTTTTGCATTTCTTCTTTCCAAAGGGCCTGATTTCATAATGAAATCTGTTTCACTCCACATCCCAGCCAATGCTTTGTTTGTTATAGCAGGAGCGCCACATAAAGACGAGATTGTCTTTCTTCAGTGCTCCACAATGTGATCTAATTGTCAGTTCCTAATCAACCAGTATTGTGAAGGAAGCTTTCTAATTATGTAACCATAGTTTCTGACTTGTAAACAATAGATGGACATTCAGTATTTTTGAATTATCTTTGAGCACTATGGAGCATGGCATATGCTGGCTGGGGTTGATATGATGGTGTCTTTATGTTTTATGGGTCATGCCCTCGTAAAGCATACAATAGGTTAACAGTAGGGTCAGGACAGCAGGCTTTCCAAGGACAGTTCGAAAGTTGAACAAACCCATTGACCTATTGCATAAGTATTAATGCACAGCACGTGCACAGAAAAGATTTCTTAACCTCTTGAGTCTTTGGGTTCATTCATCACTTGATTCAGCACCTCAAACCATCTAATCCTTTCTGTTTTCACAGCATATAGCTTATGGGATGGTCACATGATGAGCAAACCCAAGTAGTTAAGGGATAACATACATACTCTGTAAAGCTGTAGCTTATGGAGATGTAACATGACAAAATAACCAATGAACCACCTGAGGACAGGTGAGAAGAGCAAAGAGACCCAGATAAGCTTGAATATATTATATGTGGAACAAATTGGGTAAATGATCCAAACTTCCCATCACTTATGCAAAACATCACTCATCATAAGCAAACTGCATAATAATAGCCTGGCAACAACCAAAAAACATCCTAACAATCAACATGATAAAAACCACCTGAATATCATAAAACATCAAACATCTTGTAACACAATAACAACCACAAAGAAATGGCAAAGCAACCACACAGCAACATCTTGGTTGTCACCAATAAAACCTACCAAAAAACATGTTGAATTCATATTATTAGTACAGAAAACACATAGAAACCACCCTGACCAAGTATAGAATGTGTTAAAATCAGCCAATATACAACTTCATAAAAATGACTTGGCAACCACCTAGAGTTCCCCAACCTTTTTCTTTACCTAAACCAAACCTGTATGTTTCAGTGGACGACTGCAATTTTTAAATGACCCTGTTACTTGTGGTGGGTTGGTAACGTACTCAGATGCAAGACATAAACAATAAACATTTGTAAACATTGGTCACACTTTATTTTGATGGTCCGTTTGTTGAATTTAAGTTACATTGCATCTACATGCCAACTAATTCTCATTAGATTATAAGGAGACTGTTCGGTTTTGTTACAGCCTTATTTCAAAATAGATTAAATTCATTTATTTTCACAAAATTCTACACACAATCCCACATAATGACAATGTGAAAAAAGATTTTTTGAAATTGTTGCAAATTTATTAAAAATAAAAAAACCTGAAAAATCACATGTACATAAATATTCACAGCCTTTGCCATGAAGCTCTAAATTGAGCTCAGGTACATTCTGTTCCCACTGATCTTTCTTGAGATGTTTCAGCAGCTTAATTGGAGTTCACCTGTGGTCAATTCAGATGATTGGACATGATTTGAAAAGGTATACACCTGTCTATATAAGGTCCCAGAGTTGACTGTGCATGTCAAAGCACAAACCAAGCATGAAGACATCGAACTGTCTGTAGACCTTCGAGACAGGATTGTCTCGAGGCACAAGGCTGAGGAAAGTTACAAAAAAAATTCTGATGCTCTGAAAGTTCCAATGAGCGCAGTGGCCTCCATCATATGTAAGTGGAAGATGTTTGGAACCACCAGGACTAGAGCTGTCCGGCTATCTAAGCTGAGTGATCGGGGGAGAAGGGCCTTAGTCAGGGAGGTAATCAATAACCCGATGGTCACTCTGTCTGAGCTCCAGCGTTCTTCTGTGGAGAGAGGAGAACCTTACAGAAGGACAACCATCTGTGCAGCAATCCACTAATAAGGCCTATAAGGTAGAGTAGCCAGACGGAAGCCACTCCCTGCCTGGAATTTGCCAAAAGACATCTGAAGGACTCTCAGACCATAAGAAACAAAATTCTCTGGTCTGATGAGACTAAAATTGAACTCTTTGGAGTAAATGCCAGGCGTTACGTTTGGAGAAAACCAGGCACCGCTCATCACTAATACCATCCCTACAGTGAAGCATGGTGGTGGCAGAATCATGCTGTGGGTATGTTTCTCAGCAGCAGGAACTGGAAGACTAGCCGGGATAGAGAGAAAGATGAATGCAGCAATGTACATAAAATTGAATAAAACCTGCTTCAGAGCGCTCTTGACCTCAGACTGAGGCCACGGTTCATCTTCCAGCAGGACAATGACCCAAAGCACAGCACCAAAATATCAATGCAGTGCCTTTACAAAAACTCTGTGAATGTCCTTGAGTGGCCCAGCCAGAGCCCAGACCTAAGTCCTATTGAACATCTCTGGAGAGATCTGTAAATGGCAGTACACAGTCGCTTCTCATCCAACCTGATAGAGCTTGAGAGGTACTGCAAAGAGGAATGGGCAAATATTCCCAAAATGATTAAATTAATATAATCCATTTTGGAATAAGGCTGTAACATAAAAAATGTAGAAAAAGTGAAGCACTATGAATACTTTAGGAATGCACTGTATGTTTTAAATCTGTGGATGGTTAAACTAATCATTGAAAATTGAATATTCAAGGCATAGTAGGACTGCACAATATATCATTTTAGCATCAATATCACAATGTGCGTATCTGCAATAGTCACATCGTGAAGATATGCAATGTTGAGTCTGAATTATAGTTGACCAGGAGCTACAGAATTGTATTTAATTACTGTATTTATATGGAATTTATACGATTTGTGCAAAAAAAATGTTTTTCTTATTTTTTTTTATGTTTTCTTATTTTTTATTTTTTTCTTACTGAGAGTTTTAGTCTTGTTTCTAGTCCAAATATCTCAAAGTGAAAGCAATATTATTAATTACTTACCACATGGGCAGATAATTTAGCTGATTTTAAGGAAGAATGTTTGACTTATTTCATCTGACAGTGAAAACAAAACAATACTTTTACTTGCTTAAGAAAGTTTGATATTTGGACTAGAAATGAAGCAAAACGAAGTAAAAAAAAACAAATAGAAAACAAATATAATATGGCAAAAATTATCACAGAAAAATAAAATGTCAGAATATCAGATTATTCAAATATCGTACAGCCCTAATGCATAATATTGCATGTATATATTAATATGTTATACAGTTGAAGTCAAAATTATTATTCCTTCAGTGAATTTTTTTGTTTTTCAAATGTTTCCCAAATAATGTTTGATAGAACAAGACATTTTTCACCGTAAAAAATCTGGAGAAAGTCTTATTTGTTTTATTTCGGCTAGAATAAAAGCTTAAATGTTTTTTTTACCATTTTAAGGTCAATATTATTAGTCACCTTAAGGATTTTTTTTACTACAGAATAAACATTCATTATACAATAACTTGCGTTATTAATTTAAACTGTCTAATTAACGTAGTTAACCCTTTAAATTGCACTTTAAGGTAAATACTAGTCTAATAAAAAACATAATAAAATATTACTATTATTTACTATGTATATTATATAGAATTAGTGATTAAAACTATGTTTAGAAATGCATTTAAAAATGTTTGCGTTAAACAGAAATTTGGGGAAAATATACATAATTCAGCTAATAAGTCAGGAGGGCTAATAATGCTGACTTCAACTGAATATCAACATGTGAACATGATTAAAAAAAAAGATTTTTACAAATTCCAGCGTGCGGGTTCATTGAGTCCACGCTCACACAATCTTGATTGACAACCTACATTTTGAAATATTCATTCGTGTTATAAAGACACTGTTCTCCGATTAAAATCTGTTGCGGGGAAATGGAATTGTGCAGAAGCGCTTGTTAATATTTAAACCGCCACACTGCACTAAATTAAACAAGCAGGTTAAAGTCTTGCAACATTTAACGTTTTCTCTCGTACTGTAATGACATTCACGTGGAGTCTTGAGGGGGATTTGTCGAGTGCTTTCATCATTATAGCATGTTACAGACACAAGTACTCGCTAGCACACACCAGGTTGCCTGTCACCATGCTTCACTAGTTGATCTGTCACACACCGCTGATCTGTGCGTTAATGTGCAGTCTCTGACAGCTAAAAGGAATCTAAAAGGCTGCAAGGAAGAATTTGTTCTCCTTAGTCAGCTGTTCTGAAAGATAGGGGACTGCAATATTACACGAACCAAAGCTGATTCATCTTAAAGGAGTATTGCACCTAAAATGACGTATTAACCACACCGTTTTAATTCCTTTTATACTTCTCTAACTAGTTTGTAATGAAGTTTAAGTTAATTAAAAAGTAAATAGGTAAGTAATAATGAAATACAACGAGGAAAATAAGGTGTTTTTTCTGTGGTCCATGCTTTGCATAAGTGAACTTTCATTAAATGGACAGTTTCAGTTCTTGATTCATTCATTCATTCATTCATTTATTTTCCTTTGGCTTAGCTTCTGATTTATCAGAGGTCGCCACAGTGGAATGAACCACCAACCATTCCAGCAAATTTTTTTACGCAGTGGATGCACTTTCAGCTGCTGAGAAACACCCATACACTCAGGGGCGGGTATATGCAAGGTAAGCAGCCGCTTAGGGGCCCAGGATATCTGGGACCCCCAATAACTATCTAGAAGTGTAAACTATACCTTTAAACTATATTGTTTTCCATCATATTTTGTATAGAGAGAGTCAAATACAATGTTTACATCATTAAATATGATATATTTTACAATTAAAACAATATTATTATTATAATAATGTAATGTTATGTAATTATAATATTTAGCACCCCCAATCATGGAGCAGTTCAGAAGTCAATTTTTTTAAAACATAAATATATAACTAAAAAAAAAATATATATATATATATATATATATATATATATATATATTATTTTAGTTGTAAATTTATTTTAAGAAAACAAATCATTTAAAATGTAGAGCTTGCATTAAGATAAAATGTAGAAAACTTATTGAGTGACATAAAAAAAACAGCAAAATAAATACAAAATAAATAAAAGTAGAAAGAGTGAATTTCAGGACTTGGGCCCCATTTTATCTTTGCATACACTCTCACATTCATACACACACTCATACACTATACTGCCAATTTTGTTCACCCAATTCACCTATACTGCATGTCTTTGGGCTGTGGGGGAAACTGGAGCACCCAGAGGAAACCCATGCAAACACAGGGAAAACATGCAAACTCCACACAGAAATGCCAACTGGCCCAGCCGGGATTCAGTGCTCTAGGTTTTGCTGTAAGGCAACAATGCTAACCACTGAGTCACCGTGCCACCCCAGTTCTTCACAACATCCCAATCATCTAGTCAGTTTTGACAACCAGTTTACAGTTTATGTCATGGTTAGGCGCTTTCATATTATTAATATTATTATTGTTGTTGCTGTTGTTGTTGTTGTTGTTGTTGTTAATTATTTACAGTGATAAATTTAGGCATAGGAATTAGGATTGGATCACATTTTTGAACAGGAATAATATTCTAGACTGATACACAATTTCAAGTCATGGACATATACTGTATAAAAAGAAAGTAAACTAAAAAATATATATTAAATTTTTCAAGTTTTATTGCTGTCCATTTTCCCAATACAACTTAAGGCTAAATTTTAAAAAGTTTTGGCAAGTTTTTAACCTTAAGTTTTCACCTTATTGGCAGGGGTATTTCCAAAATATCAAAACATATTTTTAATTGCATAATATATATATTTTTAATAATTTAAAAAAACACAAAAAAAAAATGGGCAAAAACATTTTCTCCAAAAAATATTTTCGCAAATATATGTTCTAAAAATACAAATTCAGGCATTTTATATGAGTTTCAAAGTATATTACAAAGTTAAAAGCATTTAAAAACATATTTGCTTAATTGTTTATGAAAATAAATAAATGTGTAACAATTTTGTAGGCTTTATTTAATGTCTAAAGCAAGGAACATACTTTTTTATATGCAATTCTTCACTTAGCCTAAATTTTACTTTTTTTATTTCAATTTGAATCAATTTATTTATATTATACTTATTGTACATGTAAAATTTATTCCTGTGTATACAGTGCTCAGCAAATATGAGTACACCCTTCACAAATCTTTCATTTAAATTTGTATTTTCTATAGGATGTGGTAAAATATTATATTTGTGCATATACATTATATTAATCAGTACTAAAGCTAAATCTGGAGCTAATCCAACAAAATAACTTAGGATAATGGCCCAAAAACTAGTACACCCAAATGTATAAGTTAGGAAAAAATATGAAATACGTATTTTTTTTATATAGCAAAAATTGAGAAAACAAAACAAAAAAAAGATTTTGTTGAAATTTTGCAGTTTGTAATTTTTTTTTGTAATATTTCACATGAATTTAAATGTATAATCTTTCTATTTTTAAAGATGTTTAGTAAATAAAATTTTATTTTACTAAATATATGTTTAATGAATCTGTTTTGTTCAAATGCACCAAAATACATGACATATTCACTCATGGATAAATGTATACATTTTCAAAATGTATATATATATATATATATATATATATATATATATATTATTTACTAAACATCTTTAAAAATAGAAAGATTATACATTTAAA
>CAIGQZ010033189.1:7034688-7045321 GCA_903798205.1 Danio tinwini
TCACTTTTTTGATAGAGCACTTGTACTTTTACTTAAGTCTGGGTCTCTAGTACTTTATACATCTCTGCCCATACCTATCAGTCTACTTATAATCTAATGAGAATTAGTTGGCATGTACATGCAATGTAACTTAAATTCAACAAATGAACCATCAAAATAAAGTGTGACAAAAAAAAAAAACATGTTACTAAATATTCATGTGATGTGTAAATATAGCACCCCGGTATCTGTGGTGGACACTAAGACAACCTGAATGGCTTACAGGTAAGATCTGAACAACTAAGTGTGATTCCTAAGATGCCCTTTCCCCTGAAGATTGCACACTCTCAGAAATAAAGGTGCGTGAGCTGTCACTGGAGTGGTACCTTTTCAAAAGGTACATATTTGTACTTGAAAGCTCCATATTGGTACCTCAAAAGTATATATCAGTACATAAAATTTTTAGGAGGAATACGTTTGTACTTTTTAGGTACTAATATGTACCCTTAAGGTGTAATATGGACCTTTTAGGTACAAATTTATACCTTTTGAAAAGGTACCACCCCAGTGACAGATTGCAGATCACCTTTATTTCTGAGAGTGCAGAAGAATTAACTGAGTATAGTTCAGATAGATGAAGATTAGATGGAATAGGATCATCTGTAGTAGTTAACATCACAACATTAAAGTTTTGACACTTCTACCTCTAAAAGGGCAGAACGTTGAAAGTGAGTGTGTTCGTTGGTGTGATGTATTCGTCTGTTGCTGTAAGAACTGTGGGCAAATGATGATTTGTTGATGAAGTCATTAGCTGTGACAGTGCATTAAAGAGCATGTAGAAGTAATACAAATTGTTGGTTTTGTTATGTTAGTAGGTTCTTTCTGTGTTGATCAAATTATCCATGACTCATAAGAGCGCTAAGTCAACATTACGCGACCCTTAGCCTAAATTACCGCTACTAGTGCTCATGGTGGATAAAATAAATCAGGTTTTAAATGGGAAAATACCAACATTAAGCTTTTCGTTTGATTTAAAATGTCATGTTAACCCTTTGACTGCCGCTCTACCAAACGGTTGATCATGTTTTTAACGTTTTAAATTCATTCACTTTCTTTTCGACTTAGTCCATTTATTAATCTGGAGTCGCCACAGTGGAATGAAGCGGCACTTTATCCAGCATATGTTTTATGCAGCGGATGCGCTTCCACCTGCAACCCATCACTGGGAATCATCCATACACACTCATTCACACACATACACTATAGTCAGTTTCTTTGGACTGGTGGGGGAAACCAGAGCACCCGGAGGAAACCCACATAAACACGGGAATGCTAACCGAACCAGCCGAGGCTCGAACCAGCGGCCTTCTTGCTGTGAGGCAATTGTGCTACCCACTGCGCCACCGCATCGTCCAACTGTTTTAAATAATGATTGTTAAATTAATTTAATAAATGATGGTTTTAAATTATGATTTACACACACACACACAGCATTTTTTGGTGCACAAAAGCATAACCCTGTTGCACTGCTACACTTGATTTTGGTTTTGAAAACATGTTAAATGAGTATCTGAAATATCTGATGGCATACTTCAAAAAATAAAGGTGATTTAGGGTTCAAAAGTGTTTTATTTTGAATATCTTTTAAAATAAACTGGTCTTACACGTCATATTTTCAGATTTTTCATAGTATATGTATTAATTCCGGTACTTTTACCATAAACTGACATATTAACCATTTGGCAGAGGCTGATATTTTAGAAATTATGCGATGTGTTAAAAAAAATCCTTTAAGTTTGTTAACTAGCGACATTAGGAGTTAAGAAATGCAATCCAAACTTTTTTTTTTCCTTGGGGTAGTTAAAGGATTAATATTAAATCAGTTGTTTGATTAAAATAAAAAAAAAGCAACACAGAAGTATTATCCCTAATCTGCTTCCATGTTTGGTGGCATTATAGTGCATTTTTCTTCCGTTGACACACTTTTACTTTCTGCAGATCAGCCAGAGCAGAAAAGATGCTAAAAGCAGCAAAAAAGAAAACACAGCGTAGGCCTCAACACCTACTAAATCATTTACAGTGCAACCCAGCAATGAAAAACACACTCGCACATGACTGAAACATGTTCGATAAAATGGTTTTTATTGATATTAAAAATGAAAGTACATGAATTGTGCATTTTCGGACGTATTTTCTAGCGTGCAGAGGTTAAATCAATTAAAATACAAACAGGCTGCGTGGGCTACTGATATTAAACCGTTGCCAAAGTAAGACAGAAAGATCCCTTCATTTTGAGCGCAAAAGCGTGTTACTTTCGCGCGGAAAGTTAAATAACCGGTTCGGAAAGAACAAACAGTGAATGCAGTGCTTGCAAGAATAACATCGTAGAAAAAAATGGCAGTTGGGACGCTCGAATAATAAAAACAATGAGAATAATTAAAATAATTGCACTGCTTCATCACAACTGATATGAATCAGATAAATAGGATGGATTATCAAGGCAGAGACGGGGAGGCTCTTAGACCTTTAGGTACTAAGCAATACTATACTAATCACCTTTAAGATGGGGCTCATAAAAGAAACATCCAAAAAAATGACCACTGGGTTTTTCCACATAATTCTGTTGATATTTCCTGAGTATTAGGGTAACTAAGTACGGTAGCCCTTCAACAACTGAGATGAAGATACATGGAGGACTTGAGAAAACCACCCCAACCCAAAGGAAATAAGAGGATTTAGGGCATATTATTAGAAGATGGTGAGATTGAGGGGATGTATGAACAGTTCATTCTTTGTGGCATCGCCATAATGGGTTTGTTTTTACTCTGCCTTATAGCTGCAGTCCAGTTGCTCAGCAACAAAGGAAAACATTGAACCAGGGACAACACCTTCATCCTTCTGCAGGCTCTTCTCGACCCCCAAAACATGGCTTTCAGTTGCTGCCTACCCCAGACTGAAGATACAACAGTGAAAATGGCAGTAAAGTGGCTTAAACTGTAGTGGTTTGTGATCACTTCCATTGAGACCAGGTTTATGCAGGAAAGTTAAATGCAAGGTTTTATTTTTGTATTATTATTTTTTTTTATTTTATTTTTTTGTTTGTTTTTATTTATTTATTTCATATAAAGAGAAATTCATTTGGCAGATTAAAAAGCCATGCAGGAGGGAGAGAGAGTCTTCTGAGTATGTGCCTATTTTTGTAGTACAACATGCCTAAGCGATCCAGGCTACAGCTGCTGTTAAAATATTGATTTTAAAATAGCTCAGTGGTGAACCAAAAGGAGAAAAGGAAATTTTTTTTTTGGTACAAAGCATCTACAAAAAAGCATTTACATGTAAAACGGGGGGGAGCACATCAAATAAAATCTGTCGGTTGAGCATCAGTGCTATGTATATTACTGTATTTGGACCGATTTTAATATATATATAATTTTATAACAAAATAAATAATGCCTTTATACAGTGCCCATATTTGTACTTTAACAAACAGACAAACAGAAAGAAGCTTGGCGGCTCATTACGCAAGATACAGCTCAGACTAAAAGAATAGTACATGATGTCCCTGGAAACTAATTACAATATATATTTTTATATTTATTTCATATATATATTTATATATATATATTCAAGTATTTGTTTTCAGGCAAAAGCATGTGAATACTACGGATAAACATTAAAAATATATGTTAGTTGAAATTATTGCGTTTTTTCCCTTTGAATTGATATTTGTGCCTTTTTTTTTTCTTCAGAACTGTAAAATAACGTTACAAAAACACAAAGCCTATTTTGCAACAAGAATGTCACGGTACCAGAAACTGGGCTTTTTTCCTCCTTTTTTTTCTTTTTTTTTTTTCCTTGAAGCATTTTCACGAAAAACAAAAAATAACATAGAAAATACAAACATCCCACTTTTTCAAGGTCACAATGTCCCTCTTCCTGCAGTGCAAAGCAGGGGTTTTGTGCAGCCACGCTTGAAAGGAGACAAGTTCGCCACGTCCAGGTGCTTGAACATGATCCCTCCAGCGTCCCCGCACTGCTCCTTCCTTTTTCGCGATGGCAGCGCGGGACCCAAAGCATACGTCGCGTGTCTAACATACACGTCTGCATGCAGCGATCTCCCTCGCCGCCAATATGCTCATGATTACCCTTCCGAAAGTCACACTTTCCTTAAAACGGAAAGCTTAATAAAGTCTCAAAGGAAAAAAAAAACGTGCTTTTCAAACCCTTCTCCTCTGAGTCCTTTCCCAAAGCTAGCACCATGACATTTTTTGAGCTACACGTTCATAGTCCATAAAAAAATAGTGCCTTTTTTGTTTACTTAACAAGAACTTTGACGTAATCCGTGGCGATGTGCAATTCGCAGACGCTTCTTCTGCTTTTCATTTGTGATTACAAGGTGCTGGAACAGGAATCTAATTTTACAACAATTCCTTACAGTGTGGATGTCCCTTTTATAGTTACAGGTGCAAACTAATATGTAAAAGGACTAAAAGAGAAATACTTTTGTCTTGGGAGAATGCAGTGGAATGGGTTCTTTCATGCTAGCTTTCGCTGTTCCTCGCGCTCTCTGATGTCCTGGCAAGACGTTCCACGACTGCTTTGCTCTTTTCTTTGCTTCTTCACCTGAATTCCTCTCGTTTACGATGTGCCTTTTTGTTGGTGAACGAAACAGTAAGAATAGAAACTGGAAGAGCGTGTGAGCAGGTTTGGTGGGGTAGGAAGAAGGGTTGTTGAGGACTGCCACAGAAATGACGTCAGAGACAAAAAAGCTTTTGATCCCTCAGTCTTTTTTTATCAACTCTGTGCAAATGATCCTGTCTTTTCACTTGTGGCTAACGTAGTTTTCTGTGGGAAGAAGGATGGGAGGCAGCTTGCTGGGAAGCGTGATGAGAGGCCTGTGGTGGAGCAGTTGCTCTTGGGCCTTGATTCTCTCCGCCTGCCGCCTAAACTTCTTGGCCCGCAAGATGGCAGGGATGCCCCTCCGTAGCCTCTGAGCAGCCTTTCTTTGCCACACATCATATTTGGAATATTTGACGGTCACGTGTTTTCTTGGGACCTCCTGTTGCGAAAAAAAGTAGAGTTAGAAAATGAGCCAAGTCCAAACTGTCACAGTTTTATCAGATATTTTGTGGAAAACACCCCAAAACTTTAAACTACCAAGACGAAACCCTGAGGAATACCTGGTATTCCAAAATTGTTTTCTTGTTTTGATTTTGTTTGCTTTAACATATGGGTCACACTTTATTTTCATGGTTCGTTTGTTGAATTTAAGTTACAATACATCTACATGCCAACTAATTCTCATTAGATTATAAGTAGACTGTTAGGTTGGGGTTAGGGTTAGTGTAAGTTGACATGTACTTGCAAAGTTTCATATAATCAGTTAAATGTCTGTTGAAGAAGCAGTATCAACAGATATTAAGCAGACAGTCTACTAATACTCAAATGGACCATCAAAATAAAGTGTTACCTACATATGTAAATAAATTGTTTTAATTCAAAATCTCCATTACTCAACAATCAGGTCGTTTTGAGAGATGCTTTGTAAGCGTTTTTGATGTAATCTAAAGGAAAATTTCAAACTATACGTGACCTTGCACTTCTATCATCTCATTTTCCACTTTGTCAGCAGTTTAGGACAATACTTGCTTACAAGTTCCTTCCTCTAGCTAACTGTTTTCGTAAAACCCACATGACATTATGTACGAGTTCAGCAGAAAGCAAAGGAAAATCATGACGGTGAGGTGTGATGTTTTTGTTGTTTCCCACGGACAACATACCTGTTTTAATGCGGGCATCACTGGAATGACCTGTAGCGATGTGGCTGAAACGTCCCTCTCTGACTTGGCAGGTTTAGCGCAGTACTGTTCTAACAGAGCAAGGTTGCAACTACTAAAACAACACTCCTCCACAATCCCACGATTTTGAGAACGTCGACTGTTTGACCTACTAGTTGGTCGACCTGCGGGGGAAACAGATGGAGATCATGAGTTCATGGACAATAATATTATTCAGTCTACATCAGAGAATAACACCTTTTGCTTACAGAAAATATCCACACAAAAATGAAAATTCTGTCATAATTTCTTCATTCTCATGTTGCTGAAAATAAGTTTTTATCCATTTAGTGACAGTTAGTGGAGAAGGTTGTAACAAAAAAGTCAGTGGAGAAGATTATAACAAAATTCCTCGAAATATAATGTTATGTTAAGTCATGGAAGTACATGAAGGTGAGTAAATGACAGATGTTTCATTTTAAAGATCTAATCTATTATTTGACACTAGTATAAGTTGGTTTGCTGGTACCCCTGCTTGGTCAGATGACACTTTTGTCAACAAGTCAGGAAAGGAGAGAAGCTGTTTGACCAGCTAACTCTACTTAAAAAAGCCTGACTAAACAAGCCTGAACTGGAATCTTAGTTTTCCTGCCTGGCCAAGCTATTGTTTACCTGAGTAACTAATGATCCAGCCTGAAAAGTCTGGTAACTGGCACAGACTGGTTTAAGAATCCAGCTGAACACATACATTTAACAGGTTAAGACCAACGAACCAGCTATGTTTGGGTGTTATTACCAAAAAAGAAGACATTTGGCTAACGCTGTCCACACAGTCACTGTCAAGCATGCAAACATATTCAACAAACCCTGCAAACAAGTCAATGTAAATCAAGCTACAGTGACCTGATTCCATTGTCGAGGCAGATTTCATTATCAATTCATTGTGTTTTGATTGGGATGCATCTGCGGTGTATAATAAAGCCAGAATCTGTGGCATAAAATGGAGTCTGTTTATTTGTTTTCTCGCCTGGACTGATCTTGTTATGCCGTCTAATTGAGCTGCTCGAAATCTGTTTCGAAGAATTCACCAGGAACCACATTCCCAGGAACGAAAGATACGAAAGCCTACGAGCAAGGCAACGAAAGAGTTGAAGGGCAAAAGTCTTCGCTTCTGTTTAGATGAGTAAATGGTGGATATCCTTTGACCTTGTCCTTTGCCAGCTCAGCAGAGATAAAGACTGCATGAAAGAGAGGAAGGGGGAGGGGTAGAAGAACAGACTTGGCATGAAAGAGCGAAGATACAGGACACAGTAATGGAGGGGGGGGGGGGGTTGCTGGACCGGGAAAAGGAAGGAACAATTGATTTTCAGTCAAATATTATGCGAACGATTTGTGCTTCTCATAGTCACAGTGATCTGAAAGGGAGTTCTTGATTGTAGTATGGGAAACATTGAACAAGAGTAGAAGTGGTGGACGGAGGGGGGAAAATCTGTGCTGGCCCAAATTGGATAATGATCTTTCGGGGTAGTTAGGCTTCTGTGGCCAAAAGAACACAAAGGCCTTGTCTGTTTGTCAGTGCTGGCGTGAGGAAGACGACAAATATTTAAAAAGTTGTGCTCTCGACCCCCTCCGTGCATGCGAGCGGTGCACATCCAACAGATGTATTTAGATTGCACGGTCGGCAGGCGCTGCCTTGAAATAGTGCGAATGTATTGGTTAGTATCTGTTACGCTAAAATAGTAATGAAGCTGTCTCGATTCCATCCAGCAGTGTAAGAGGACAAACAACTTCTTTTTTTATTTTTTTTCAATTGAGTGTAGCCTGGGAACATTTCTGGAGAGGTGAATGGAATGCCACTTGGGTACTATTACTTTCCCTGACGGAATGTGCAAGTAAACAACCAGGCCATTGTGGCTCATTTAGCATCCCTTTCATATGCAATCACAGATATCGCGAGAGAATGCGCCCAGTCAGCACAATCTGCCGAGACTTTGGTCGTAACCCAGGTCATTCGTGACATGCAATTGGCAGGACTCCAAAGCAAAAGCAAAGAAAATGCTGAGAAATGTACGTACTGAAGTAGAAGCCTCTGTCTTCACACACAAACTGTAGAGCGTCCACCAGCTCTCCGCCACATAATGTTTCAGCTGAAGCAACTTCGAAGGCAGACAGGGTTAAAAACAGTACGCATATTGGCATCCGTATGGACCAGAACATCTTTATGACCTGCAAAGATGACATGCTTTGGTTAGTTCAGTTTGGGGAGTTTGCATTGCAAATAAAGAGACAAATCTTGTTTCTTTATTTATCTTAAATGCTGAACATAGTACATATTCTTCCTTCCATAAGTATTGTTAGAATACTTAAGACGTTGACTTCAGTAAAGCAATACTTCAGTGTGTGAATGCATGGTAATTGACTCCTCACTTATCTGCTTGATCACATGGTCAATTTACAGTATGGAGAAGCATGCCTTTACTGTCTATACATAATGCACTGCTGTTCAAAACAGACAATTTACCAGTGTACTCAATGCACATTTGCAATACTCTGGAATTATTTGCATGCATGCAATTTTTTGATCACACCTTTTAGGTTTGAACAAAAATAAAAATGTGACTTTAACGTCTAAATATCTGCTTAACAATCCTCAGCTAAATGCATAATTAATAAGGTTGCAATGTTGTTTTTCATAAATTAAGAAACTATTATTTGTTTAGTAAGTGCACTGAATTGAACTACTTTTGTAGTTATGAATGCATTTTTTTCCACACAAAACAATATCAATAGTTGTTCTAGAGACCTGTTGATCATCTATCCCTAACGTCATGCATTAGGCATGTCATTAGTTCGTCCATCGTATTAAATCAGGCAATGCAAATCTTCATTGTACATTCACGCATCGACTTTTAAATTTTCTGTTTAACGATGAATTGCTTATCCAAGTCGAAAGGGTTTATCTTGTCCTTTACATTCTTACACAACGTTCAACAAGTTGCAAGACTACTCAATCTACCAAGCTATCTCATTCCTTTCAACTCAGCATACAATTTCTTTAAATCCAAGTCATTTAAAGTGCTGTCGCCCCCTCGTGCAACTTTCTTTCTCGTGCGTGCGTATCCAGAACCTAATGTCAAGTCCTTTTTATATATATTCGTCAGTCGCTTTTCATAATACAGATGGATTAAAAACAGTTTTACAGAAATAAAGTTAATAACTTGAATTCCTCATTGTCCACATTCAGCAGTTTAGCGCTGTCAGGATGTTCGGAGCCGTTAACAGTTAAAAATGTCAAAAACATCTCCATTGCATTACGCGAACCGCTTCAGCAAGGAAACACTGTATTAAATCTCCTTACTTTTTCGACCGTGCCAGTTTCGGATGATTATAATGCGATTTCTATAAAGCGTTTCTCATTGTTTGTTTGTTTTCTATTCAAGAGAACAGCACGAAAGCAATTGTCTTCATATATGTCCAAGGTTCTTAAAATATTTTCTTTACCTTTTTAATGAAACTGTCTGTTCTCAAGCAGGTATGGCAAACAGAATGATGTTTTAGTTGGTCCTCCATGACAACGTAAAAAAATGCTGTGCTGTTGTATTTGGTTGTGAAGGTCGGATTAAGTCCCCTAGATGGTGTTAGAATGTTGTGTGGAGCTGTCCCAAAATCAGGCGACAGGCAAAAGTTCTCTGAGAGAAGTATTATATACCCAACCCGCCCCTAAACACCCTCCACCTCCCGCACTTCTTGTGCGCATGCCTGTAAGCCAGCAGTCTAGCCGAGTTCTACACTCTTTCCACAGAATCCACATTAAAAAAAGTTCATTGAACTTTAGAGAAAGTCAGCTTAACTCCTTGTTAAAATGTCTGACTTTTGTGGTGTTGTTGTTTTCTTAACACATTTTAAAGTAGAATAGAATTAACTACACCTACAAAGTAAATACACGACGAAAGATTGAATAGAAACAACGAACGTTTCATACTAACGTCGTCAATATCTCTCTATCAATCTATCAGAGAGTTCCGACAGGACAGTGAGTGTGTAAAATGTTTTACAATGTGCAGCGTCCGGATGATAAGGGGAAAGGATGAAACGCTTCATGCCGTCATTTCCTCTGATAAACCACCTGCCTTATCGATCCTCACGCGAATAGTGGCGGTAATGATGGTAATTCACTTTACAGGCTGACCCATTCAGAGCACTGAGAGGATAATGAAGAATTAGCTGGACTTGAATTGAACTTAAATTGGTTTGATCGAATTACCTGGAAATGTCATCCATCACCTGGCAAAGCAATAAGGGGCCATTATTTGATGCAGATGTTATTTTTCATGGACACTATCTACATCTGATATGAAATGCAGGGCCAAAGTGTCTATCACTGACTTACTAGAATGCCCTTTAAAGTTGTTTTAAATCAGCATGTGAAAGTAATATATGTATTATATAATTATTAAATGCATAATATACAGCTGAAGTCAGAATTAAACCCCCTGAATTATTATCCCTCCTGTTTATTTTTTTTCCCCAATTTCTGTTTAACGGAGAGATTTTTTTTTCAACACATTTCTTAAACATAATAGTTTTAACAACTCATTTGTAATGACTGATTTATGTTATCTTTGCCATGATAACAGTAAATAATATTTTACTAGATAAGTGACATTTAAATTAGGCAAGTTATTGTATAACAATGGTTTGTTCTGTAGACTATCGAAATATATATATATATTCAATTCAATTCAATCCATCTTTATTTGTATAGCGCTAATACAATGTAGATTGTGTCAAAGCAGCTTCACATGGAAGTTTATAGTGAATTGAAACAGTGTCAGTTCAGTTTTCAGTGTTTAAGTTCATATATATATATATATATA
>CAIGQZ010033189.1:7060321-7070523 GCA_903798205.1 Danio tinwini
TATCCTGCTGTCAAGATTATGTTCTGTTTTGGTTCAGAGCACAACACCATTGTTCTTAAAAATGGGAGAGATTTTCTTTTAAAGTTTTTAAAACGTTTTAAGTACAGCCAAACACAATTGCAAAATGATTCCCTTTTCACGTGGATCAGTGAAAGCAGAATATACAAATAAAAAATATGGTATTATTTGAACTACTTAAAACTAGTAAAAAAAATATTGTATTATTTGTGTCCGTCCTGGAGTTGGCAATGCCACTTTGTAAAAAAAAAAAAACTCTATGTACCTACACAGACATTTGCCTACATATAAACAGCCCTATACTACGGTATTATCATGATGGTTATTTACTCAACATCCCTATAGATCAGGGATCACAAACCCACCAATCACGATGGGATATATGGCTCTCGGGGGCGGGACATCAGCTGGGCTTGACGCAGGTAGAGAAACATTTCCCAATGAGTGAAAGTAACGACGTGTTTTGGAGTGCGTCATGGAGGCGACTAAAGAGAACTAGCCTAGAACGCCATCTGCAGTTAAAAACTAAGCTCAGAATTCATTCCAGAGAAAACTGTGATGCATTCCAAAAATCTTAAACTAGCCATTAATCGCAAATTCACAATGCATCGATTTCTTTTTAATTACAGCCCAGTGGTTTAGCTGATATCGGTATGGTTTTTAAAAACTTCCGTTAGCATATTTTTATGTGTGTGTTTTAAGTCTGCAAAAAGCAGTTGTCGTAAATTAATGGGCAAAACACATAAAATGTGGTTACATTCATTACCCACCCTTACACCTAACATCTAACCTGATTAAATGTATTTATTTAATGTTATCTGTGCTACATTTCATCAGCAACTGTGTGTTCCCATAACAACCCACTGTGTCCACCTGCTCATCATTGATTTAGCCTTTCAGTCCTGTGTGTGCATTAATGCCCCCTTTTTTTGGTCTCTTTCAGTTCTTGCTTGGATTACTGTATTGCTCTGATTCCCATTCCTGAGGCCTCGTGAATGCTGTTCCATTTAAGTATGTTATTTAGAAATATATTATTTCTGTTTCCCAGTACTGCGTTGCAGCTGAAAGACCATCCGCTGCGTAAAACATATGCCAGAGTAGTTGGCGGTTCATTCCACTGTGGCAACCCCTGATAAATCAGTGACTAAGCTAAAGGAAAGGAAGGAAATATTTTTTTTCTTATTAACATTTTTTTTAATATACAGTACTTTGTCACAAGGATTCTAATTTTGTTTTTGTTTTTTTTTCAGCACATTTTGATTAATTTGCCCTTTTTAGCAGGTTGCAATGAATGCACCAAGCCTACGCCTTGATGTAAATCAATGCTTAATAAACAGGAAGTGTCTTGATAAATGTGAAATATGTGACAGGAAGTCTCTTACGGTTCAGGAGAGTGCATGGGGGAGGAAGCGTGCCGTATGTACTGTGTGCACTGGAACACACGAAAAGCCAG
Source organism: Danio tinwini (assembly GCA_903798205.1). Classification (NCBI taxonomy): domain Eukaryota; kingdom Metazoa; phylum Chordata; class Actinopteri; order Cypriniformes; family Danionidae; genus Danio; species Danio tinwini. The sequence goes on from CAIGQZ010033189.1 coordinate 7,061,793, forward strand.
GCTGGCCAAAAAGTCGCGTGCAGAGAGCAAACCTGCCACTGGCCTCAGCTGAAATCCTGTGCGCTCTTTATACATGAAAAAAGAACAAACAGACAGGGAGAGACAGAGAGAGAGGGAGATATGTCTGTCATTCTGTCATTCTTATTGGTTGTCACAGTGTTTCTATGTCATTCTGGGTGTTTGCTATGAAAATACTATTTAGGTGTTCGAAGCATCTACTACTGCATTGTTAAGTTGTTTCTAGGGTTTCTGGTCATTGCTAGAACATTCAGGGTAATTTTGATGCTTGTTGCTAGGGTGTTCAGTGGGATTTGCTATGCCATTTGTAGGGGTTTGTCAGGGCTTTGGTCAACGCTATCTCATGGCAGTTCGTAACTTTGGCTAATTCATACGAATTCGTACAATCTCATTCGTACAATTTACTACAATTTTCTTATTCCCCAATGACGCTTGGAATTAGGGATAGGATTTGGTGCCACGCCTCCTTTTTAAAAGTCGTACATTTTCGTATGACTGAACTCACACAAATCCATACAAATTAGCCAACTAAACAGACAGAACGTAAGACGTTTCCTCATGAGATCTGACGTGCGTTTTCCCAAACAATGACATAACTCGCGGCTGAACTGTCATAGTACAAAGCAACGTTTGGGAAAAGAATGATGTAGTGACGAGTGTTTCCCAAAACCATAGTTTCTCTGTCGCAGATCCGTCATTTGAACCACATTAGTTATAATGTAAAACATCTATAATGACAAACAGGGTGGAGTAACAACTTCTTTAGAGAAAAACTCCATGATTTTTTGAGCAAATTATATTGTTTTACCAGCATACGCATTTTAAAAAAGGATCCAATATTAGTTCTGGTAAAAACATGCACATGGAACAGCACATGTTTCCTTTACAAATATTATTAGGAATATTCCATATACTTTTTCTAAAACGTGTATTTTAATCTCATATATAAATGATATAAATTGTTAATGGTTGTAATTTACAGTAGGCTATTTATTAAGAAAGAAAAAAACCTACGTAATGATGAGAATTATTATTATTGTTTTTATTTTTATTACTTTTTTATTTTATTACTATTAAGTAGGATCTTGTTTATTTATTTTTCATTTCATTTTATTTATTGTAAAAGTCTACTTTTACAATTTGACACATTCAAACCACTGCAGAAATTTTCTAACCAACAGGCCCATATCATATAGGCCTACAGTACAGATACATTTCTTAATAAATAACCTACTATAAATTAAAAGTATGAACGTATGCTATATATTTTTGTTTTCACAAGCTTTGGAGACGTAAAGTAAATTCCGCTTTTAAATAGTAGGTCACCTATAGCTTTCATCATGAGCCACGGCTGCGTTCAAAATAGCACAAAATTTTTTTAAAGTGCACTATGAAGGGAATGGAATTGTCAATATAAAGATCGCTATATATATAAAAATACTTTGAAATACTTTTTTAAAAAATCATTTTAAGTTTATATGTTGGAGCATTCAAAATAAATACACTACAATTTTACTTGTTCAAACTACTTATTTAAAATGGGCTGAAACGACGAAATTCTTGAGATTTTATTGGGACAATTTAATTTAAGTGTTAAGTTAACGTAATCGATTTGTGTTGGGACAACATGAATGAATTGTGTGGAACCCTGCATTTTACAGTGTAGGGTATAGGGGGGATAACTGGAAATAGAACACAACCAGGAACTATGCTACTAACTACAGCTCTAGAGGTGTAGTTGCAAGCATACAAGTTTGCGACGCAGTTTGCAAATGTTCATTGGAACGATGGATTTGGGAAATGCCAAATCAACAAACTATGTTTATAACGACGGAACTTGCGACCTTAGTTGGCTAACAATGGTTTTCGGAAACGCACCCCAGGCTGGTTTTGGTTTGTATGTTGTTATTCATTGCTTGCTGAGGAGTATGTATGAACTTGGTAAAGTGTTCTAGGTGGTTCTCAGAGTGTAGCTATGGGATTGCTACATTTATACAGTATATTTGCACCTAAAACCAAACATACACTGTAAAAAATGCTGTGGTCCAGACACTTTGTTCTTGCTGTCTCAACACAAATCATTTAAGTCAATGTAATCATTTTAACAAACTTACAACTAAATTGTCCCCCACCCCAAAAAAAATTACGAATTGTGTTGTTTCAACTCATTTTAAATTAATAGTTTAAACAAGCAACAGAAGTCAGGGACAATACGGACAAACCCAAATGTTTGGTATTAAAAACAATAACTTCATATTTTACTGAAATGTAGATTAAACAATCCAGCATCTGTAAGAGTGTGTGTTGTATAATATATAGTTATAGTGTCGATATGAATATGTTTTGGGTTGTTGATCTGAACTTAGTTGTTGCAAGGGAATTGAAGTCGACATGAAATCAAAATGCACTCTTTTTAGTTTAATATAGCAGTGCTTGTTATATACAATGTATCTGTTCACTTCAATATTTTGTAAAAAATAATGTGCCTCCATATTCTTTTATCAAACACCATGGGCCCTGTCATACATCCCGTGCAATAAGGTGCAAGACGTGTTTCCCGCGATATGTTGCTATTTTCAGACCAGCGCAACCCTAATTTTCCCGTTTTGCACCACGTTGTTTAAATAGCAAATCCATTTGCGCCACTTTGTGGACTCATCAGTGTTTCGGTCTAGAAAAGAGGTGTGTTAAAGTGAATTTTTGGCGCGATGCTACACTTAAAATTGTTGTTGTTTTTTTGGGGGGGGGATATTTAATGTATTCTGACCTACATAGCTGTTTTAGAAGCTAGCGTTGGTCAAACTATACAAACACTATACAAACTACGCAGCTAATTTGACTTTGCTTTTAGGTTATATGTCGAAACAAACTCCTTTCTTGCAAGGAACGTGTCTTGTGATCACTTACTGTGTCTATCAGTGCTCTAGATCTGCCAGTTTCAGATACATAAATACATTTTTTTCTCACATAGACTGATTGGCGCGATTATGCATTCACGATGTTGTGCTCCGTTGGTGGGGTGCGGTTGACGAATGCATATGTGTATTATCTATTATATTAATTATATGAGATACAGAACTATCTCTCACTGTTTAGAGGGCTGAACCCCCATACATCTTAGTTTGACATCCTTCAGAGGAAGAGCAAGAATTAATTAGGGAGGTAAATTTCTCCCAAACCAATGTAATTCGCACCCTGCTCAAACCTCAATACCATCCAAGTTACAGTATGTCACCAATATAAATTCCCTGGTTCTTGCCCAACTCTATGCAGTATCCTATTAAGCCTAAAGTGTGCACACATTAACAAGCATTCAATATTGTGAGCAAGATCTTTTGGCTGGTTGACTTAAAGAAGTAAAAAAAAGTTTTCTAATATCACTGCAGTTTCTGGTTTCTTTTCAGTCTTACTGGAAAGTCTGAAGACCTATTTATGGTATCAAAACATGATTTGTTCTAATATATAGTTATGGATTTGTGCTGTTTTCTGGCTGTGCTATAATCCGATTGGTACCTTTTAAGAAGCAGGACACATCCTCCAGCTGAGGGATGTTATCTGGGCTGTAGCCACAGTGTTTCTCCAGTAACCGGAAAGCCTCTAAATGTTCACTGCAGGCGTGGGTCGTGTACAGATCTTGGAGGGTGGAGTAGACCTCCCGCCTGCACACATTTGGTTGAAATAAAGACATGATATGAGAATGTCTGCCTGTGTTCATCAACAGTTTTGTTTTCAACACACCATGTTCCGATTTCTTCCTCTGTATAGTCCACTCTAGGAATTGGTTCTCCACTAAAAACAAAACAAAAAACAAACAGGGGTCAATCAAGTATGTGTGCCCTCATGTGCTGAAGCAAACGCAGCATGCTAAATCTTGTTGCAACATACTGTCTGTATTTGAAGGCAATGTCTCCGATCATCTTCCGCCGTTTTCTGTAAACAGGATCGGTAAATCCCTGCAAAAGAAATTAAAGATAAGAGTGTTTATTGTGCAAAACAAGTTTAAAGTATGCTTAGGTTATGTTTTGAACATGCTTTTTACATTTAATTTTTATTTATTTAAATAGTAAACCAGCACTTACTGGATGATCCTGATCTAGATCAGGATCATATTTGGTGACGAGGTGATGGCACTTATCAAGCTCAGCAATTTTTCTGGGAAACCAATGAACTGGGAGGGGAAAATATTACAAAATAAAAGTCATTTTCATAATAAGTGTTGTTTCAAAGCAGCTTAACAAAAGATGCACGTTATTACATTACATTCAAAATCAGAAAGAGTTATTGGGATAGCTTTTGGGCTATTAGCCCTCCTAAATTATTAGACCCCCGGCATATTTTTTCCCCAATTTCTGTTTAACAAAAAGACAATTTTTTCAACAGAATTCTAAACATAATAGTTTTAACTCAATTCTAATAACAGATTTCTTTGATCTTTGAAATTATGACAATATGTAATATTTGACTAGATATTTTTCAAGATTCTAGTATTCAGCTTAATGTGCAATTTACAGGCTTAGGTTGATTAAGCAAGTTAGGGTAGGCAAATCATTGTATAATAATGGTTTGTTCTGTAGGCAACAGAAAAAAATAGCTTAAGTGGGCTAATACATACTTGTCAACCCTCCCGTTTTTCCACGGATTCTCCTGGATCTTACAATTCTATTCCGCTATCATCCCATAAAGGTATTTTCCCATATTTCTCCCATATTTTCAATCTGTCTATGAAGGGTGGCAATAAACATTAAAGAGACAATCCTCTCTATGCGCAACCCATACCGCTGAAACACAAGGAGTCATCTTGATCTTAAATGTGCATCTGTTTAGTGCTTTCATTTTATTTAGGCATGAAAACACTTTGAAATAAATATATTAAAATGGCAAGATTCCCTTCCTTTCCATTACAGGGGCTGTTGCCCCTCCTATGCAATCCTCAAAACAGTCAGTTTTGAGGATTGATAAATCCTCCATAGTGATAAATAGACGCTGTTTCCCAAACGTATTCTGTCATGATTTAAAGCAGAGCTAAAGTGGACACGCCGGGTTTGAACAGACATATACACCTAATAATAATAATAATAATTATTATTATTATTATTATTATTATTATTATTATTATTATTGTATATCTAAACATGTTGATCTTGGTGGGTTTTCTTTTAAGCACAACAAATTTTGTCTTAAATGAGCATAAAAACTTAGGAAAGCAATCGAGTGCTTTTATTGTGGATCTGTGCATTTTTAAAGTGAGCCCTCTGTTATTTAATTTGATCAAACGAGAAATCTAAATGAGAGCTTCATTTCCTGCTCTTTAATCAGAATGTTTAAATTATACAGTGAAGAAATGGTTAATGAGATTTGATAACTTGATTCAATTTCTTTATAATAGCTATTGACTTTAATAGGCTAAACTGTTTAATTTAATTGCAGCCTTATTAATATTTGCTATTTATTCTATCCTTTGTAAATATTAATAATAAACATATTACTGACCGTTGATCAGATCTAGTAAATTTGTTGATTTTTTTTTTTTTTGGGGGGGTGGGGGGGGGGTTTCTTATTTTCACATTTTTCACCTTTATTTTCCTGTTGACAGGTATGGGCTAATAATATTGACCTTAAAATTATTTTAAAAATAAATAAAAACTGCTTTCAGTCTAGCCGTAGTAAAATAAATAAGACTTTCTCCAGAAGAAAACATATTATAGGAAATACTGTGAAAAATTCCTGGCTCTGTTAACCATTATGGCTAATAATTCTAAATTCAACCACAGTTAACCAGCAGTTTTAAAACATATAGTGTACAACAACCAAGCACAACATACAATCATAAACAATGCAAGGTCACAATTTAACAGACTTACATTTGACCTCCTTTGTGGTTTTGACATCCTCAGCACTTCTCTTCAGAGAGCTGACCAGCGTGCTCACGTCCGACAGGTGCACTTCACACTGAACATAATATTCCAGGTCCTCCAAGCCATCCTTTGGCTTTCGGCTGGGTCTGGTTTCAAGATGGTGGATCTTGGCCTCAAATGTCTGTGGTGTTCAGTTTGAGAATCAGAATAAAATAAATATAATATTAATAATAATGATGCTCAAAATGAATGCAGTAACTTAAAAAGCCACAGCCATATCATCCTGCAGCCCAGGCCCGGTTACTCACTGAAGCTAAGCAGGCTGAGCCTGGTCAGTACCTAAATGGGAGATCACATGGGAAAAACTAGGTTGCTGTCGGAAGTGGTGTTAGAGAGGCCAGCAGGGGGCGCTCAACCTGCGTTCTGTGTGAGTGAAATGCCCCAGTGAAAGTGAAGGGGACACTACCCTGTCGGTGGGCGCCGTCTTTTAAATGAGACGTTAAACCGAGGTCCTGACTCTCTGTGGTCATAAAATATCCCGTGGCACTTCTCCTAAAGAGTAGGGGTGTAACCCCAGTGTCCTGGCTTAATTCCCTCTCGGCCCTTACGATCATGGCCCAATCATCCCCATCCACCAAATTGGCTCTATCACTGTCTTACAAAATAGCATTTATTGCTTAATAAATACATAACAACATTTAACATCGAACATAATCAAAATATATTTAATTCTTAAAAGCAAATCAAGTCCACAGTTACTTTTTATACTGAAAATACTTCATTTTGTGCATTTTTTTTTCATCAAATCAGTGACATCATTTGTATGACTGTCAATTAAAGAGTTAGAATCCTGTAACTTTTCGATTAATAATTTATGCAAAAAAATTAAATTAAAATATTTATCTGATGCATTTTTACAGCAGTTTAATTCAGTGGATGTTTTCATCTCTAACATAAAAAAGGTAGAAAATTTGTCCAGAGTGTAATCTTGAGAATCAAAGCATTTTCTCAAAATATGTGTCAAAATAAGATTTTTCACCAAAAATCATTCTGCTAGCTGAAACACAAAAAACGTTATAGTCAAATTAGGACTCAAAATCACCCCAGAGTAGATGAAAACATCCCCAACAGTACATAAGGGTTAAATATGTGGAATAATGTTTCCCAGCATGGTGCTGGGTTGTGGCTGAAAGAGCATCCGCTGCGCAAAACATATGCCAGAATTGTTGCCAGTTCATTCCACTGTGATGACCCCTAATAAATCAGGGACTAAGCTTAAGGAAAATGAATAAAAGAATGTGGAATATACAACCTTGAGTTTAAATATACAACCTTGAGTTTAGATGAAAAAACCTAGGTGCCACCTGAAATTTTCCTCTAAAATTTGCATTTTTTTCTGCCTCCTATGTTTATGTTCAGTTGTTTCACTTTAAATGCAATGAATCCTATTCTTTGCACTAAGAGTAAAAGTACTGAAACTACACACAAAAGTCTGAGAAACATGCTCATTTTAGATGAACATTTCAGACGACACTTCAAATGTAAAAGTATGATTATCAATAATATATTTTAAATGCAGATTTTTTTTTTGTTTTATACTGCATATACAGAAAACATATTTATTTGTCATATATATGTTTAATTATGTTCAAATTAAAGAGGTAGAATTTAGTATTCAGGCATATTTAAAAAATACATTCTCTGACAGTTTTGTAACTTGGGCAATGTATACTGCCTTAGTCATTGCCAAACAAGGTTAAAAACAACTGCACTGAAAATAATGATTCATCGGATTTGCTCATGTTTTTGAAGGTAAGTGGTTGCAAACATTTAATATGTGTTGAATTTAAACAAACAAACAAACAAACAAACAAACAAACAAACAAAAAAACAAACAAATAAAGTTGAACATTACCAAATTTAATTAGTTTGTTTAAATTCAGCCCATATAAACTGTTTTCAACCTCTGAACCTTAAAAAATGCAGTAATTCCAATTTTTTTTGTGTCAAAAATGTATAGACTGTGGATTTTGTTGTCACTCAAAGTAGGCACACATGAAGAAAAATCTAGGCCTAAGTGTAATTGAGATATTACGTTAAGACTACTGTTTATGTCAAGAATTTAGAATTTATATATATATATATATACACACACACACACACACACACACACACACACACACACACGCACAGTTGAAGTTTTATTTTTTAAATATTATTCTTCACCTAAACAAGAACGTCAACGTGAATTCAATCATTTACGTGTTTCAAAAATCAAGTATCATTAAAAAAATAATTGACAAAATAAACAGTAAATAATAAGTTAATAAACTTTAACCTAAATTATTCGTGTCAGAAAGTGGTGTCTTTTTTGGGTGAAGAAAAAAAAACATCTGTGTTAGCCTACCTCGAAAACCTTCAAGGTGCGGGACAGCGCTGGGCTTTTTGAGCACCTGAGAGTGAAGAAGAGGCTGATCAACGCTTTTCCATCGCTCTCCTCAAACACGATCTGCTCGTTCAGTCCTGCAGCCTCTGCCGCCGCAGCCGCCGCCTCGCGCTCCTTACGCGCATCCTCGATCAAACTCTGCCGCCTCCCGACAAACTTCTGAGACTGTCGAAAGAGAAGACCGCAAATTACATCCGACTACAAATATTCTACATTTCTATTCGTTTTTCAAAAGCATCTAAACTAGAAATAATAATATAACCCTGCTTACCTTTTGGACATCAGATGGAGGTGATTTACATCTCCAAAATCGCATAAGAACTTCAATGCAGTCTATGTAAACCTGTCATATAGCTCAGATTTAATCATTTGACCTTAATAAAAATGTTTCTCTATAATATAGTTTTTTTTT
>CAIGQZ010033189.1:7070923-7117714 GCA_903798205.1 Danio tinwini
ATAGATATATATAGATATATATTGGAAACTAATTCAGTATCTTGTTCTGAAATTAAAATAAAATAAAGTTTGTTACGTCTTAAAATGTGGCTTAAGGGATCAAGGGATCAAATGCATATATGTATGCATTAATTAGTCGTACTTATACTTTTTTAAATGCCAAAACTCTATATAATACGTATATAATACGTATACGCTTTCACGCATCTCCATGCGTAGCGTTGAAAATCCTCTGCGTTTTATTATCAGTGAAAACAGCGAAATTGACGTGGAAGAAATGTCAAATTAAAGTTTCTTTCTATTCAATTGTAATGCTAAACATGTTGAAGAAAAGTGGACAATGTTGTCAAAGATTCCTACCGTAATAGAATCTGAGCGCTCGAGTTCAGACGCAGCTCTCCGGATGCTCTTTGTGGAAGATGTGGAGCTGCTTGAATTCGGCATGTTTAGATGGCGCGCGCGGAACAGATGGAACTATCTTGTAGTCTCTTGGGAGCGCTGGTCACTTACTTCCATGCAGCCTTCTTTCCCCCTTACTTATAGAAATCGTTTCTCTTGACTGACGTCAAACTGATCCCCTCCTTCTTCGTCATTGAACATCTTGAAGCCCCTCGCACCGCATTCGTTCATAATTTGATTGTGACTTTGCTGCGTAACCGACTGTTTACTTTCCAATGCGCGCGTCTCACTAAACTATTCTCATTTGTCACGTATTTGGAATGAACAGCCTGCCCTGTTGAAAGTGACAACGATCAATAATTTAAACAATTTTCCTTGATTAAATCTTTTGCTGATATATATTCATATGATGTAATGGAAAATTGTAATATTTATTTCAAATTCAACTAAATTTACCAAAGATGATGTCATGGCCAACACTTAAAAAAATACTGGTTTCCTCACATTTTTTAAGTTGAATCAAATTACCCTAATGAGTTATTGTAACTAAAATGACAATAACCTGAATTACAACAGCTTTTATCGCTTAAAAATAGGTTGGAAGCATGGTTTACTTGACTTATTTACTGAGATATCATTGATTAACTTTACTTATTACTGATCATATGATTTTTACAATAAAGGCAAATTAAAAGTAATCAAAGAGTCATTTCGTCACTTAGAATTATAAGGTTCTATCTGACATTTTTGTCAAAACTGAGTTATTGACATATTCTTATTAAATGACAACTTATTTACATTATGGGATGTTTTTGTCTAAGTTGTTTACATTTTAAGACTTAAAAAACAAATGTCACACACATACTGTTTGCTATATTCAATTCAATTCAATTCATCTTTATTTGTATAGCGCTTATACAATGTAGATTGTGTCAAAGCAGCAAGTGTCAGTTCAGTTTTCAGTGTTTAAGTTCAGTTCAGTTTAGCTCAGGTCAGTGAGGGGTTAATAATCACTACTGAGAGTCCAAACACTGAAGAGCAATTCCATCGATGCACAGCTCTACAGATCCCGAACCATGCAAGCCAGTGGCGACAGCGGCGAGGAGAAAACTTCACCAATTGGCGAAAGTGAAGAATTTAAAAAACCTAGAGAGAAACCAGGCTCAGTTGGGCACGACCATTTCTCCTACGGCCAAACGTCTTGTGCAGAGCTGCAGTCTAGGCGCCGGAGGCTGGACCTTCATCGAAGACTGTTCTGTCCTTGGAGCATCACAGGAATCAGTCTCATGCTCTCCACCATGACCACCACAGCAGCAGCTCAGGGTACGGCCTGGTCCAGAAACCTTGGGATCATCTCGTCGCTGGTCTTGCATTGCATCAGTGGCACTGCATAGTCTGAGGGCCTCGAGATGAGTACCCCCAAGCGGAAATACAGAATAAGGAGAATAATTAGTGTAGCTGCTGTTCATAGTGTATATAAACAAGAAGCAAAATCCTGTGTGGGGCACATCATGCGTCATACCGAGTGTATGCTTTGCTAAAAAGATAGGTCTTTAATCTAGTTTTGAAGAGTAAGAGTGTGTCTGAGCCTCAGACATTATCAGGAAGGCTATTCCAGAGTTTAGGGGCCATAAATAAGAAGGCTCGACCTCCTTTACTTGATTTTGCTGTTCTAGGTATTACAAGAAGCCCTGAGTTTTGAGATCTTTAAGAGCAGGTTGGGTTGTAGCGAGACAGAAGGTTGGTTAGATAAACAGGAGCTAGATTATTTAAGGCTTTATATATATAAGAAGCAATATTTTAAATTCAATACGAAACTTAACAGGCAGCCAGTGTAAGGAGGATCAAATTGGGGTGATATGATCATATTTTCTAGACCTAAGAACTCGGCAGCTGCATTTTGTACAAGCTGAAGTTTGTTAATAGAGGATGCTGGGCAACCAGCAAACAGAGCATTACAGTAATCCAGCCTAGAATTTTGCAATATTTCTTAGATGAAAGAAGGCAGTTTTTGTGACATGGGATATATGATTTTTAAAGGTTAAATTGCTGTCTAATATGACACCCAGATCTTTTATAGTAGAGCTAACTCTAACTTTGTATCCCTCTAATTGCAGGTCGAGTTGTGAGAAATGCTGTGCACAGGATTTAGGCCCAATATGTAATAGTTCTGTTTTGTCTAAGTTTAAGAGAAGAAAATTGTTGGTCATTGTAATGAAGTTACGGCCACCTGGCCGCAGGGAAGAAGGAGGCGGAGAACCGACGAACTTCATATAAATATTTATTAATAAAAGGGACGGCAGCTCCTCACGGAGACTGCCGTCTAAATCAAAACAAACGGACGGCAGCTCCTCACGGAGACTGCCGTCAAACTGAAAGCAAAAGTAAAACAACATGTCCGGGCCCGGTCCTCTCTCTCCGTCCTCTGCCATCGTTCCTCCTCTTATAGTCCAGAGCTCCTTCCGTGGGATTAAAGGCAGGTGCGCGCCACAGGTGCATCTCATCTGTGGCGGGCCTCGTTTCGCTCCCACGGCTCTCGGCCACGCCCCCTCGCCACAAACTTATAAAAAAACATCCCATAATGTAAATAAGTTGTCATTTAATAAGAATATGTCAATAACTTAATTTTGACAAAAATGTCAGATAAAACCTTAAAATTCTAAGGTGACGATTTGTTGGCAAATATGCGATCCTCAGCCCATCTTTGCTCCTAAAGGACTAGACCTTTCTTAGATGCAGCTTTTGTGCCAAATCACCTAATGACATCCCCTATTTCAAATCACACCATTATTTAACCAATTTACCTGATTACTAGCCCTCAACTGCTTCTGTCTCAACATTTTTGGAATGTGTTGCAGGTCTGAATAGCAAGAAATTATGTATATTTACAAACAAAATTAACTTGACCAGACAAAACATAAAATATTTTGTGTGCTTATATTGTCTAAAATGAAATACAAGACAAAGTAAATTTGGAATTTATCCAAAAAATTTTCTGATTTGGGGTTGTATATACTTATGCAGTAATATACCATATTTTAATAGTTCACACTTAGCTGATGATTGATTATAAAGCTTGTTTGGCATGCTGTTCCGGGAGAGAGCCCTGAGCTCATAAAATCCTCGAGCCCGGGGCTCCCTCCTGTTTGCAAGGCGAGAGGGGAGTTTGAGCTCAGGTAGATCTCGAGAATTCCCCTGCCGTAGTAGCTAAGGAACAGATACCGAGTGCTCTTAAGAAATAACTACTTACTAGGAGCATGTCTATGGTGCCGATTTGGATTAGTCAATTAACTTAAGTTGCATGTTTTTGGACGGTGGGAGAAAACCAGGGAACCCGGGGGAAACCCACATGAGCATGGGGAGAACGTGTAAACTCTGAACAGAAACGTTGGCTGGCTTGGTAAGGACTAGAACCAGTGACGTTCTTGCTTTGAGGCAACAGTGCTAACCAATGGGCCACCGTGCCACCCATCCAGGAAAGGAGGAGCAGTAGGGGTGGAAGGGGGGATTCTTCAAAACAAAGATGGCTGTGATATGGAACCTAGGGTATTTATAGTGGCTTAGGAATCGTCTGATTGGGGAATCATAAATTGAATAATGCGGGACTGCAAGCAACCATAAACATATGATCCTCTCGAAATTAGTTTATAAATAAACTTCACTAAAAAATAAGATTTTGTGTTCCAAAGTCATGTTTATTAAAGAATGTTGGTGATCCCCATTATGCTTTTTTTATATTTTTCTAAGCTACAGTTAAAAAGAAAAAGACTTGAGGCCATTATCCAAATCTCCATCCAGTGCCTTCCTATGGAGAGATCTTTCGAGATCAGAGGAAACCCAGGGTCAATGCATTTCATAGCCAAACTGAATTTGAACAATGCAGAAAATCTGTGCTTTCTTTTAATGTCACTATGCGTTATCTTTTCCTGTCCCCTGGTCCTATCAGTAAAGGACACTCTTTTGGCACAGCGGCCCTGAGGGTACTCGAGCACTCTTTAGCATTTCATCTCATCCTACTAGAGACCCAAGCTTTTTTTTCTACAGTTGTTGCAAAACCGCCGGTAATCCTTTTAGCGGCAGGACCACAGGGGCTCTGCACATCATGACTTTAATCAATTTACACATCAAACTCGCCACGGCTGGAGGGATCACTTGATGCTCAGGTAGAAGACAGAAAACACACTGGCAGGTTCTAATCGCCATTGCATTTGCCCTGGAAAATGACAATAGATTTTAGCTTGAGCTGATAAAGTGACTCAATTTTCCACAGTTGACTTTTGATTATTATTATTTAATTTTTCTTTAAGAAAGAAAAGACGAAGGGAGGATATTTTATTAAGTAACATGACACTTTATTGATTTGAATGTTATTAATGGTGGATTACTACTTTTACTTAAGGACTAACATGAATATATATAAAATACATAGCAGTTTTGGTGTCATAAAACGCCAATATCTGTCTTATTTATGCAAGCAAGGGTTGTATTTTGACAAAATGACCTTTTATAAAAAAATTATTAGAATATGACACAAATCTCATGTTTTATTTTGTATATTTGTGAGGGTATATTTTTGGTAAAATCCAAAAGTACATTCATTCATTCATTTTTCCTTATTTATCAGGGGTCACCACAACGGAATGATTCACCAACTATTCCAGCATATGTTTTTTTTACGCAGCGTATGCCCTTCCAGCCGCAACCTAATACTGGGAAAGACCCATACACATCTCACATTTACACACACTCATACACTATGATCAGTTTAGTTCATCCAATTGACCTATAAACATGTATTTTGACTGTGGGGGAAACTGAAGCACCCGGAGGAAACCCATGCCAACACGGGGAGAACATGCAAACTCCACACAGAAATGCCAACTGGCCCAGCCGGGACTCGAACCAGCAATCTTCTTGCTGTGAGGCGACAGTGCTAACTCAGCCATCCAAAAATACATCAAGTCAAAATGATTTTTTTTTTTTTTACACCAAACATTATTAGAATATTACACAAATATCATGTTTCCTGATGATATTTTTTTGATTGTACTTTTGTCTTTAGATAAGAAGAAACTAAGAAATTAAAAATAATAAATATTTTAGTGTCATAAAATGCCAATGTCTGTTTTTTTCCTGTCAAAGTTGACTTATGTTCCAAGGGTGCACTTTTTTTTAACAGCAAATTTAATAACTTTTAAGACCTTTTTAAGTCCTCTAAAAGGAAAATTTAAGACTTTACCTCAACAACAAAAAAACTGGAAAATGTAGGTATGGGGCAACACCAAATTGTGCTAAATATGCTGTTTTGTCCCTTCCACATGTGAACGTACTCGCACACTCCGAGTCAGGAAACATTGCTTGAAAAACTAAGTGGATGTCCTCATTTGAGGTGTACGAGTGGTGGAGGCTTACGGTTTGAAATACCCACAGTATTTCAGCCTTAAGTGTAGCTACATTCACAAAGCTGCCGAAGGCATTGCTTGAAGTGGACGGCCTTGTGGAAGGCCTTGGAGGTCGAAGTGCTCGATGAGAACATACTTATGGGCAAACTACTTGCCAGCGACGACACATACTTCTTGTGCTTCTCTGTTTTCATGTGTGAATCGAGCGCTTTGTGGCCCGTTGTCCCCATTTTTATCATCTTTTTACATAAAGCACACCTCCCTTCATGATTATTGGCTGTTTTCTTCAGCCACCCCCGATACTTTTCGTCCTCCAACCAATTGTCATCAAACAAACATTTGACCATGCTTGCAATTTCGCAAAATGCAGTGGTGGCGAACCATCAACGCAAAACATTCATCAATCACTTACTCGTATGTCACCTATGGAATGATGCAGGTTGCACCCACGAAGTGCTGCCACCAAATGTTGCCCTGGTCAAATTGAGGTTGAAAAAAAAATAAATAAATGATGAGTCGGACATGAAATTTAAGATACCACATGAAATTTAAGACCTCCTTATGGAAAATTACAGAATTCAAGACATTTTCAGATCTTAAAAATCTCAAACTTTATTTAAGACGTTTCAAGACTTTTTAGGGAGCCGCGGGGACCCTGAAAAACAATGTTGAGTCAAAATGATTGATTTGCCTGTTTATGACAATTATTATTAGAATATTACACATATATCATGTTTTATGAAGATGTTTTGCAATTTGGATATTTTGTCTTTTTGAAAATTTGACTTTCTACTGTGTTTAGATAAGGAGCAACATGAATATAGATCTAAATTAACATTTTAGTGTCATAAAATGCTATAATGTCTTATGTTGTAATGGTATTTTTTTGGCAAAACCCAAAAGTTATCGATTTCGCTTTTATGCCAAAATGATTCGAATATTACACAGATATCATGTTTTATGTAGATATTTTGTAAATTTGCAAGGGTATATTTTTGGCAAAATCCAAAAATACACCCAGTCAAAATGATCCATTTTTATTTTAAGCCAAAAATAATCAAAATATTACAAAAAATATCATGTTTAATGAAGTCGTTTTGTACATTTGTTTTTGAAAAGTCAACTTGAATGTATGAATCTAACATACACAAATATTTTAGCGTCATAAAATGACATTTTTTTGTCAAAGTTGCAAACAACAAAACCAGTTTTATGTTGACAGGGTATATTTTAGCAAAATTCAGTCAAAAAAAATTGAATATTACACAAATATCATGTTTCATAAAGACGTTTTTTAAGTTTTCAATATTTTGAGTATATTTTGACAAAATCCAAAAATGCAAAATGAACTACTTGTATTTCAAGCCAAAACATCATTAGAATATTTCACAAATTTCATGAAGTTTTATGAAAATATTTTGTACATTTGTCTTTTTGAAAATTACATTTTTGTGTTTAGATAAGGAAGAACTTGAATATATCTAAAATAAATAAAATTTAGTGTCATAAAATTTCAAGTGTTTTTTTTCAAAGTTGAAAACAACAAAACCATACATTTACACAAAAATAGACAAAGTTTATGATGATATTTAAAGACTTATGAAGATAAGGAGAAACATGAATACCTCTAAAAGACATAAAAATGTTGGTTTCAAGAAGTTCCAATATGTTGTTTTTTTATAATTATAAAAGATGCAAGCTACAAAACCAGTCTTATATTGCAAGGTTATATTTAGGCAAAAACCGAAAAATCTAAATGATAGTTTTTTGATGCCAATCATTAATAGAATACTTCACAAATATCTGTAAGTCTATATTTTTGTCCAAATCCAAAAATATGTTAAGTCAAAATGAGTATTTTTCTTTGAGGACAACAGAAGAAACGTGCAGCAAATTGGTCACAACACAAACAACGGAAGAAACGTGCAGCAAATTGGTCACAACACAAACAACGGAAAAAACGTGCAGCAAATTGGTCAAAACACAAACAACAGAAGAAACGTGCAGCATATTGGTCAAAACACTTGCAAACATCCACATAACACAACGGAAATGTTTTAAGAGGACCCAAAAACGGACCCAGCTGAGATACGGATGTGTTATTGTGACGTGACTGTTGTTTAGTGAATCGTGTAATTAGGATATTAAAATATACTAAAACTGTTGTTTGTGTTCTGATCAATTTGCTGCACGTTTCTTCTGTTGGTGTTTTGACCAATTTGCTGCGCGTTTCCTCTATTGTTTGTGTTTTGACCAATTTGCTGCGCGTTTCTTTTGTTGTTTGAGTTTTGATCAATTTGCTGCACGTTTCTTTTGTTGTTTGAGTTTTGACCAATTTGCTGCGCATTTCTTTTTTTGTCTGTATTTTGACCCATTTGCTGCGTGTTTCTTTTGTTGTTTGAGTTTTGATCAATTTGCTGCACGTTTCTTTTGTTGTTTGAGTTTTGACCAATTTGCTGCGCATTTCTTTTTTGTCTGTATTTTGACCCATTTGCTGCGTGTTTCTTTTGTTGTTTGTGTTTTGATCAATTTGCTGTGCGTTTCTTTTGTTGTTTGTGTTTTGACCAATTTGCTGCGTGTTTCTTTTGTTGTTTGTGTTTTGACCAATTTGCTGCGTGTTTCTTTTGTTGTTTGTGTTTTGACAGATTTGCTGCGCGTTTCTTTTGTTGTTTGTGTTTTGACCAATTTGCTGCACGTTTGTTTTGTTTGTGTTGTGAGAATTTGCAACAGATGTGCTGTCAAATTGATGAAGATCTTTTCTTACTTTGCTGGTCTTTTTTGTTATTGCATGTGCTTTCTTAAATTGCAGCGCGTTAAGCTCTCTTGGCCACCGTAGATTTTGCATACTCTTCTGCTTGACGGCAGTAAAAATTGCTTGGGTTTGAATGCGGGAAAACGTCTCTAAAAAAGCTGATGATAAATGCAAACGAAAAGAGTCCCGATGTGTACAAACCTTTAGAATATTACACAAATATCATGTTTCATGACAATATTTAGTAACTTTCTTGTTTTTGAAAATTCTACTTTTGTATTTAGTTAAGGAGCAACAGCGCAAAGTTCCATCCTGCTTCAAATACTCCACCATCATCCCAAGCCAGAAGAAGCCAAGGATCACAGGACTCAATGACTACAGACCTGTTGCCTTAACATCTGTGGCCAGGAAGTCATTAAAAAGACTGGTGCTAGCTTATCTGAAGGACGTCACTGGACCTTTGCTGGACCCCCTGCAGTTTGCCTATAGAGCAAACCAGTCTGTGGATGATGCAGTCAACATGGGACTGCATTATACCCTACAACATCTGGACAAACCAGGGAACTATGCAAGGATTCTGTTTGTGGACTTCAGTTCTGCTTTTAACACCATCGTCCCATCACTGCTCGAGAACAAACAGACCCAGCTGTCTGTCCCTGGCTCTGTCTATCAATGGATCACCAGCTTTCTGACAGATAGACAACAGCTAGTCAGAATGGGCAAAATCACATCCCAGGGCCCCCCAGCGATGTGTTCTCTACCCACTGCTCTTCTCCCTGTACACCAACGACTGCACTGCAAAAGACCCCTCCATCAAGCTCCTGAAGTTTGCGGACAACACTACTGTTATCGGCCTCATCCGGAATGGTGACGAGTCTGCATACAGACAGGAGGTGGAGCGGCTGGCTTTATGGTGCAGACACAACAACATGGAGTTAAACACACTCAAAACAGTGGAGATGATAGTGGACTTTAGGAGAACCCCCCCCTGCACTCCCCCCACTCACCATCATTAACAGCACTGTGGCTGCAGTAGAGTCGTTCAGGTTCCTGGGCACCATCATCTCTCAGGATCTGAAGTGGGACATTCACATAGACTCCATTGTGAAGAAAGCCCAGCAGAGACTGTACTTCCTTCGTCAGCTGAGGAAGTTTAACCTGCCACAGGAGCTACTCGTACAGTTCTACTCAGCTGTCATCCAATCCATCCTCTGCACTTCAATCACCGTCTGGTTCAGCTCAGCTGCCAAAACCGACCTCCTTAGACTACATGGAATAGTCCGGACTGCTGAACGAATCACTGGCCCTACCCTTCCTACACTTCAAGAACTGTACTCTTCCATAGTGAGTATAAGGTCTTGCAAAATTACTCTGGATGCCTCGCACCCAGCACACTACCTGTTCGAACTGTTACCGTCTGGTCGGCGCTACAGAACACCAAGCACAAAAACAGCCAGACACAGGAAAAGTTTCTTTCCTCAGGCCATCTACCTCATGAACAGTTAAATATTCCCCTACTGTGCAATAAACGTGCAATACATTTTCATACGCACTTGTACACAGCACCTTATAACAATATACAATTCAATACTTTCTCACACACATTTGTACACAGCACCTTATAACCTGTATATTTAAATTAAATCTGTACATACAACTCAATATCCAGATCATTTTGACTAACTGCATCGCTGTTTAGTGTTTATCGTCTTTTTCTCATATTTAATTTTGTGTTGTCACTTGTCACTTTATGTTCACTGGAAGCTTCTGTAGCCAAAACAATTCCTTGTGTGTGTGAGGCACACTTAGCAATAAAACTAATTCTGATTCTGACAAGTACATACTGTACTAAGATTTTTTTGTGTCATAAAAATGCCACTATCTGTATCACAGTTGCAAACCAGAAAACCAGTTTTCTGTTTCAAGGTTATATTTTGGCAAAATACAAAATAAATTGAGTCAAAATTCAATTAGATTTTTTGTTAGCCAAAATCTACCAGAATACTACACAAATACACAAAAAAATCAGATATGTCATTATCAGAATACTACACAAATATGCCAAAAATATGAATATTACACAAATATTTATTCATTCATTCACTTTCTTTTCTGCATAGTCCATTTATTAATCTGGGGTCGCCACAGCGGAATGAACTGATAACAGCATATGTTTTATGAGCGGATGCCCTTCGAGCTGCAACCCATCACTGGAAAACATCCATACACACTCATTTACACACATACACGACAATAAATTTTTAGCATACCCAATTCACCTGTACTACATGTCTTTGGACTTGTGGAGGAAAAGACCCATGCAAACACGGGGACAACATGCAAACTCTAAACAGAAATGCCAACTGACCCAGCTGAGGCTCGAACCAGCAACCTTCTTGCTGTGAGGCAATTGTGCTAACCGCTGTGCCACTGCGTTGCCCTACACAAATATAGATTTTGATATAACACAAATATCGTGTTTCAAGAGTTCACGCTTAGATAATGCTTGACTATATTAGCTAGTTTGGCATGCTGTCCCGGGAGAGAACCCTGAGCTCAGAGATAGGTGAGCCCAAGGCTCCCGCCTGGTCAATAAGCATTAGGAGGGATACGAGATCAGGTAGTTCTCGATAACCTCCCGAGAATAGGCCGCTGATTATGTTAGTTTATACTTAGTAGGTGCTTATGACTGTAGTTGCATGTTTTTGAGTGTGGGAGGAAACCGGAGTACCCGGGGAAAACCCACGCGAACACGGGGAGAACATGCAAACTCCACACAGAGAGTGTCGACTGTTTCAGCTAGCGTTGAACCAACTCGACTTCCTTGCTGTGGGGCAACAGTGTTAACCACTGAACCACCGTGTCACCCGAAATCTAAACTGAGGAGGAGGGAGAAGGGATGGATGGGGGGGTGGGGGTTCCAAAGCGAAGATGAGGAATGAAGTTTAGGCTGGATATTTATATTAAATTTGAAATGATCCAATTGGCTAGTTAGTGATTGGTGATAGGGATCAGCTGTTGTCAATCCTATCACGTGCTCCTCTCGAAATTAGTTTGTGAAACTTCACTTCATGACACAGCCAATATCTGAAATAGAAAAACTTATATTGCAGTGTATATTTAGATCAGTTTATGCCAAACATTATTAGAATATTACACAAATGTTATGTTTCATGGAGATATTTTGTCAATGTCCTACTGTAAATATCTCAAAATTACATGTTTGATTAGTAATGTGCATTGCCAAGTATGAGTACTTTAAGTAGATTTAATTTTAAACCTTAAGATTCTAGCTTCTAACTATCTGTATCTCGACTAAATATCGTCATATCCTTAAAAAACATAACATATAACAAACTGAAAGCATATTTATGACAATATAGAAGTCTCAGTTTCAAAAAATGTACACTCATGACTGGTTTTGTGACCCAGGGTCAGATTTGTGTTCAGCAGAGTAACCGATTACATTTAATAAGTCATCCAGTCCAGTTCTGGCTTATGTCAAATAACATAAATGTTAGACCCTTGGGGATGTTAAGGAGTCTGGGCTGCTGAAACAAAGGTTGGAGGTTCAATCCAAAGTACTAAGTCCCATTCTATCATCATCATCATGTCCTTGATCATGCCTTGCTCCAGGCAGACTGTCATTGCAGTTGTATTATAAGTCACTTATGATTAAAAATACTAAATGCCAAGTATACCTGAGACCTACAGAAGAGTAACTAGACCTGAATGGACAAGATAAAAACAGAGCTTTTTTATAATGGGCAATGGTAGAGTTATCAATGAATTGGTTAACCTCACAAAAAAGTGTTTATTTTATTAAAACGATTCAACACTTTACCATAAGGTTCCATTAATTAATATTAGTTGATGTATTTATTAAAACAGATAAATTATTGAAAGTACAGTCATCCTTGTTAAATAATAATGCATTAGTTATGTTAGTTACTAGTAAACTAAATGTGTTATTTCTTATGAAAGTTGTTAAATACACACTGAATAACTCATGTCGCAGACAGAATTTGACTCGCTTCCCTCTAAAGACGGCGCAAAAAAAAGGGGGTTTCTCACGCTGATGTCCCTGCTTGTTGACGTGACGTGCGTGCTCTCTTTCACGTCCACGTTCCCAACCCAACACTGCTTGGTTATAGATCAAGATCGACATTCAACCCAAATTGGGTTAAATCAACCCAATTTTGTGACGTAGCAGTCTCAACCCAGCATTTGGGTTAAAAAAAACCAACCCAGCGTTTTTTAGAGCGTTTTTAACCTACGTCACACATGACGTCACACGGGTTCAATCACACATACCGGTCGAAAAAAAAAGACCGGTTGCAATAGCAAACATGTCGTTTTTGTGTGGTAGGATGCCAAATTCTTAAATTTAAAAAACTTAAATTTCACCATACACCACACTGCTTTTAATGGCAACCGCAGACGTCTTTGGCTAACAGCCATCATAAGAGCTGAATGGAGTGAGGGCCTAATTAAAAAAGATTTGCATTGCAGCAAGGATTTCAGCTAAAACAGTTAAATATGGTTGATTAAACTGCGGACACTGAATGCTTAGATTGAAATGTAAAAATGTAAGTTCACATACCCTGCCGCACAGGTGCAGTTTGCTGTCAAAATGCAGTTGTTTTGCTTGTTGATGATTACCCAGACCTTGTACAGTTCAGTCTTCTTACCTTGTCTTTGACTAGGCAGAACCTCGGTTTTTAGCACTACAAAGTTTTGAATCTAGTAATCATGGAACATTATTTCTTGCACATGACCACACAGAACACAATTGTAGGTATCCAAAGACTTGTAGGCCTTTAACTTCTCTCTTGTAAAAACACATGGAGTCGCAATGAGATAGTTGTATATTTGGGGTTGGATGCTTGGCCATTTTGTCTTATCCAATATCCATTGGGAGGGTGCTATCGCAAATGGACCTGTCAGATGAACGCCGCTCACTTTAACGATAATTTTGCCGAATAACTGTGCTTATCACTGGGTGACAAGCTGTTATAATACGCTGAAAGCATTATGTAAATAATATATATAATATGTAATCAATAAAGCTTATCTCTAATACAACAACAAACTCTGTAGCTCATCGGATGTCATTCCCTCGCTGTAAATGCTAGCGCTCCCGTTTTTTTTTTTTCTGCAACCTCGCTGCACGTGCATCCTGAATGTTTAATTTGTCTATAGAACCTTGTAAAACGTGACCTATACCTTTATAATTCTATTTTATAAACTTTTCAGTACAATTTAAAGAGTTAAAAATATGAATATGAAATATTAAGTTTTATAAAATCAAACAACTTCACTTAAAACTAGGTAAGGCTTAAATTATAATAAAGCCTACACTTAAAAAAATGCTGGGTTCCACACAATCGATTTGTGTTGGGACAACATGAAAAAATTAAGTTAATTTATTAGCTTTTACAAATTTAAGTGGACTGAATATAAAACAATGTAGTTTGAACAAACAGCAAACACTCATGTTTTGAGTAAGTAATGGACATGGATTTAATCTGGGATATTCACTCAGAAACAACACAATTCTTAAGTTTTTTGGGGGACAACTTAACTGTTTTATGTTCAATGCACTTAAATTTGTACAAATTATTAAGTTGGCTTAATTGATTTGTTTTGCACCAGCATGAAGGAGTTATGCGGAACCCTGTTTTGTTTTTTTTACAGCGTTGAAGCTGCAGTCAAACATCTACAAACATCAAGACCACTTGAAGGAACATGTCCCTGTTTGCTCTAGTCGGCACATGGATATTAACTGACAGATGTAGCAACAACGGCTACCCATGAACCACCTGATGCGCTGACTCACCCTCATTCACAGCCTGTTTCTCCACACTGCAAATTGACGGTCTTCATTGGAAATGCCATTCCGAAGGTGACATCGCTTTGGCATTCACTATGCACTGTTTATGCATTTCTGTAAGTTACAGAAGAACCCACACCGGTACAGGGAGAACAATTATCACAATTACGTATTGATTGGATGGTAGCCTCCTCCTGAAGGGGAGCCGCGGCATAATTGTTAGACTTCAGACAGAGTAATTGCAGCACGCTCACAGCTGGCCGATTATTCTTCATCCCCCACAATTCTCTTCTCTCTCCTTTATTTCTTTCTCTTGTATTATTATTTTTTTTCTTCATTGAATGTTGCCTTTCATCTCAACAGGGTCATTAGATGCGCAAATTAGGAGTGACAACAAATAAGTATGCTATTAAATGTAATCTAATAAATTGTGTAATAAGCATAACAATGGACGTTTCGTATCAAATTAAGTTGAAACAGTTCATAAGTATTTTACCATTCGGTTAATTTTGAGTTCATATGAATCTCATTTATATTTGTCTATTCCTCTGTGAATGTTAGGGTTAGTGGGGTAGGTAGTTTTACATACAGCGGGGAAAATAAGGATTGAGCACGTCATGTTTTTCCTGGGAATACTATTTCGAAAGGAGCTGTTATCATGGAATTGAACCAGCTTTTGGTAAGAACCCAAACAATACAAACATAAAAATAAAACAAAACAAAAAAATCTGAGTTATGTGTAATGACAATGAAATGACACAAGGATAAAAGGCTTTTTTTGGTGATGGCAGCTTTAAGACACCTCTCATATGGTTTATGATGTTACATTAAGGTGTGTTTTTTCACAGACTTTAACAAAGTGTAAAAATCTTAATGGTTCTGTGGGTCTCGTCTATCAAATCTAATCTTTAATTTGTATTTTCTATTGGATTCGAGTCAGGTGATTGCCTGGGCCATTCTGCAGCTTGATTTTCTTTCTCTGAAAGCATTTGAGAGTTTTCTTGGCTGTGTTTTGGATCATTGTCTTGCGGAAATGTTTACCCTGGTTTCATCTTAATCATCCTACTAATGTAGACGTTGGACTAAAGCAGTGAATATTAATTTACAATCGCGCAGGGCAAAGAGTTGCTGAATAACTACTGAGAGATTTCAGCTGCAGCTGAGCTTTCACTGTCATTCTACGCCTTTCTTTTTTCATGTGTTCAATACTTTTCCCCTGTATCCTTTCAATTTATTATTACACATAACTACATTTATTTCATATGTGGATTTCTTTGGTTGCTATCAAAATTCGGTAAACAATTTCAAGTCAACGGCACTTTTAGAAATATGTTTTCTGAAAAAAATTAAGATGTGTTTAATACTTACTTTCCCTGCTTTACATATACTTTTTTTTAATACAACAAGTTATACAAACCACAAAAACTAAACCATTTTAAAATTTTTGTTTTTGAATATTATATGATTATGATTTAGATGAAACCAGTGTTATCCCCTAAAATGTCTGATTTAATTAACTATATTATACCTAATCTAATCATGACATATGACATATGTTGTTGGTAAGGTCTAAGTTATCTGAATACATATTTTACCACTGTTTTCGTTATGTAGGAAAAATAAGAGATCGAAACCTATTTACTGTCACTTTTTTTACCTGTTGGACCATTTACCATTACAATTTTACACCCTCATTCATTAATTTTCTTTTTCGGCTTAGTCTCTTTATTAACCAGGGGTCACCACAGCGGAATGTACCAACAACTTATCCAGCATATGTTTTACGCAGCGGATGCCCTTCCAGCTGCAATCCATCACTGGGAAACATGCATACATTTTCATTTACACTCATACACTATGGGCAATTTAGTTTACCCAATTCACTTATAGCACATGTCTTTGGACTTGTGGGGGAAACCGGAACACCCAGAGAAAACCCACGGCAACATGGGGAGAACATGCAAACTTCACACGCTCGAACCAGTAACCTTTTTGTAATGCGATCGTACTACCCACTGCACCACCGTGACACCCATTTTTACCTTATTATAGTCTAAACATAAGCAATCATGACAAACTACATCATTTGAAAGCCTAAAGTATGAAAGCCTATTTAATCCTTTGCAACCAGGGTACTCATCAGAGTAAAGCATTACTTTGCTACAGCAATCCACATGTAAAAAATAAATCTGATGGCCAAATTCAAGTCATTTCACTACAAATACGTAGCAATAATACTTCAGAATGTGATGTCCACATTGCAAATATTGTCAAAAGTATGAGAAAAAATATGGTTCATATTCTTTAAAACATACGCAAAAATAGGGAGCACCCTTGTAATAAATGTCTGATGGTGATGTCTGATACTGCAGCCCAACGAAATTTTACTGAAAGCTCATTTCAAATTTGGATTATAATTAGTTCAGATATTTGGCTTTGATTTTCTGTCAAATTTGGGCCAATGCAGGTTTTGTAAAGTACCTTTTTTTTCAACCCAGGCTCATTCTGAAAACTTACCTCTATATACATTTTTGGCGTGCACCAAATATGTCCCAGGAGCTACGTTTATTTGCAGTTTTTGTGAATCCACCAGAGGCCGCTGTGTATGCTTTTTTTAAATCTCAAATTTCTCTTGCGAGTGCTATTCACACCTGCTCTTCTCGCGTAAATCCACCAGAGGCCACTGTTGACTGACTGACTGACTGATTGACTGACTGACTGACTGACTGACTGACCGATGGATCAAATGACCCACCATTCTCCTTCCCTGAACCCAACCAATAGTACTTTCAAAAGCACTAATTGACCCACCCACTCACTTCCCTAAACTCAACCGTCAATTTTAAAAAGCAATACAGAAAAAGAAAAGCCCTCCTCTGATTTTTACCATGTTTTCATATTTTATCACATTCTCACCCTGTTATTTACTTGTTTATTTTATTTTTTGAATTCTGTTTTACCTGCTTTCTGATCATTAAAAAGTTCCAATCATAAAAAATAAGAAAAGGGTGGGGGGAAACTTCACTCCAAGCCACATTAAAAAGCAAAATCCATATGTGTACTTTGTGTTTTGTTGGGTTACGGTGTGTGGACGTAATTACCCGTTGGCATAATTGCACTTCAGTGTGTCAAAATACAGCTGCCAAGCAAAGCGGCCAATCATGTAGAGTGCACCTCCGCCGTTTTTATGCACATGTAATTTGTCAGAGGTGGTTTGAGCCATAACAACGTTTGTGTCGTGACAGTCTAAAGTCCCCAAAAACACCTTGGATTTTATATAAGTGCCGTTTTTTAAGCTAATAAATTTAAGCTTTGACTGTCTACACACAAAAAAAATGCTCGGTTCCACACATTCAATTTGTTTGTGAAAGAATTAAGTTAACTTTTACAAATTTTTAACAATTTTCTTTTACAAATTTAAGTGGATTGAACATAAAACAAATGAGTTGTCCACCCAAAAAAACTCAAGAATTATGTTGTTTCAGCTCATTTTAAATAAGTAGTTTGCACAAACAGCAAACAACATTTTTTCAGTGGCTGAACAACTCACTTTTTGATAAAATATCAAATGTTCATTATCTACACTCACAGAAATATACACTCTCGCAAAGCCAATTTCTAATCAGCCAATCACATGGCAGCAACTCAATGCATTTAGGCATTGAGACATTGTCAAGATGATCTGCTGCAGTTCAAACTGAGTATCTGAATGTGGAAGAAAGGTGCTTTAAGTGATATTGAACGTGGCATGGTTGTTGGTGCCAGACGGGCTGGTCTGAGTATTTCAGAAACTGCTGATGTACTCGGATTTTCAGGCACAACCATTTCTGGGGTTTATAGAGAATGGTCTCAAAAATAAAAAATATCCAGTGAGCGGCAGTTCTGTGGGCGCAAATGGCTTGTTAATGCCAGAGGTCAGAGGAAAATGGACAGACTGAATAACCACTCGTAACAACCGAGGTATGCAGAAGAGCATCTCTAAATGCACAACGCATTCAACCTTGAGACTGATGGGCTACAGCAGCAGAAAATCACACTGGGTGCCACTCCTGTCTGCTAAGAACAGGAAACTGAGGCTACAGTTTGCACAGGCTCACCAAAATTAGACAATAGAAGATTGGAAAAACGTTGCCTGGTCTAAGGAGTCTCAATTTCTGCTGCGACATTCTTATGATAGGGTCAGAATTTGGTGTCAACAACATGAAAGCATGGATCCATCCTGCGTTGTATCAATGGTTCAGGCTGGTGGTGGTGGTGTAATGGTGTGGGGGATATTTTCTTGGCACACTTCGGGCCCATTAATACCAATAATAGCCTACCTGAGTATTGTTGCTGACCATGTCCATCCTTTTATGACCAGTGTTCTGATGGCTACCTTCAGCAAAATAGCTCACCATGTCATAAAGCGCGAATCATCTAAGACTTGATTCTTGAACATGGCAATGAGAACACTGTACTCAAATGGCCTCCACAGTCACCATATCTCAATCCAATAGAGCACCTTTGGGATGTGTTGGAAGGGGAGATACGCATCATGGATCTGCAGCAACTGCATGATGCTATCATATCAATATGAACCAAAATCTCTGAGGAATATTTTCAGTACCTTGTTGAATCTATGCCACGAAGGAATAATGCAGTTCTAAAGGCAAAAGTGGGTCCAACCCGATACCAGTAAGGCGTACCTGATAAAGTGGCGGGTGAGTATAGATATGGGAACTATCACTGGTGTGGTACCCTAACAAGTCCACATTTGTACCTTAAAGATACATATTAATGTCTAAAAGGTGCAAAAACCAAGGTATGATGTGGACCCATTAAGCTTATGTGTAGTTTTGTAAGTATGGCTAAACCTCTCCAGAATGTCAGATCCTGAGAGCTGATATAGAATTTCATGAAATGCAATAAAACAACAAACTTTCGGGTCTAAGAAATATGATAAAGAAACCAGTCGTTCAACTGTTCTATTCAAATCACAGTTGACAATCCAAACGTAGGCTGAAGACACAGGGCTACACCTTACCAGGGGGTAATGCGAGAAAGTTCACCCTTCTCATTTCACCTCAAGCCCCCTTCTTGACCTTTAAGCTACCTTTCTCCATCAGAGCACATTCCACATAAAATGCTCAAGGTTTTAATATGATGTATGTTATAGCACTGTATTCATGTTTGGTATCATTTTAAATGTCTCTGTGTGATTGGTAAAGTGGTCTTAATTTCACTATAATATTTCATTTGTATATGTTGATTTGGTTTTTGACTTTGATAAAACCACTGCCAGATGCTCCCTCCTCTAGTGAGGATTAACATCTCAATTCACCAGGCAGGGGTCTCTGTAACGCTTCTATTGTCTTGAATTTATGGCTGTTTGTTCTGAGTCGAGTATTTAAGGTAAAGATGTGATATGGGTCATTGGAATCTTGTAGCCAAGACCCAGTTGCAGCAACTCTGAGACTTATGCTGCAATGTATTTCTCTGATCAGTTTTGCATCTCTAACCCTTGGATTTATCCTTGAGTAATGGATGTTATATTGTTACAGTATCATCTCTGAATTGGCTTGATGATTGTTTTATTATGTAATTGGCATTATACAATTTTACCTGATGAATAAAATGTTAAGTTTTGACTCATTCTGAATACTCCTGAAATCTTTTATATCCAGTAGATTACTCTGAGTCTTTCGCGACCTTTATGAGCGGCATAATTATTTGTTTGTTAGACACATAGACTATACGTAGCAGTTGGCACGTTAGCATGGAGATCTTTTAATTATTTAATCACTGATTTTAGCAAGTTGCATGAGCATTGGCTAAGTGAACTGTTTTTTTTAGGATGAGTGAGCAGTTGGCAACCAGTCTATTTGAATATTAGTTAATCCTGCACCCTCTGACTAACTTCAGAGTGTCGACATTCTGCCCGTGAGAAGACACGCAAAACCCGGGGCGTGAAACTCTGAGCAGCGTTTGGTCCCTAATGAACGTATAATTTAAAGAGTATGGGAACAGATAGATCAAAACTCTAAATTAAGTCATAAATGATTATTGTGATCGGTTCCTGAAATTAGAAATACAGTCTAAACATTACGATCACTTAAAATTGGAGTCAGATTCAATTCGGAGCTAAAACACTAATATAAATAAATTCTAATAAATAACCAGAGATGGGAAGTAACAAAGTACAAATACTTCGTTACTGTACTTAAGTAGATTTTTCTGGTATCTGTACTTTACTCCACTACTTATTTTTTTGACAACTTTTTACTTTTACTTCTTACATTTTTACACAAATATCTGTACTTTCTACTTCTTACATTTTTAAAGCCACGGTCGTTACTTTCGTTTTCATGTGTTTGGTGGCGCGATCTATATTATGTCTTGTCGCTGCGCAATAATATGAGCGCATTTTTGATGCAGTCAGTCTATTTTTCCTCATTGCGCGCCTGCGTGCTGCAGCGCGCGGCTTCTTCAATCGCGCACCGTACATGGCCTAGTTCACGAAGCTTACTATGAGAAAGGCAAGAATTACTACGCAGAGCCGGCAAATTTAACATGACTGATGCTGCCCTGTTTATACGATAATAAGACAACTTTTGCTCGATCGGATCACAGGTAAACGAGACACATTCCCGTCAAAAACATGCTGTTTAAATGCTTAAGCCTTTTGTCCACTTCCAATCATACTGCCACAGGCTTTCTCTGGTCTTTTAATCTAATACCGCGAAAATAGTGTTTTTTTGTAAAGATTAGTACATTTAGTACTAAAACAATCAAATACTTTATAAAAAAATGTATGCATTGCGGTTTATTTCCTTTATTTCTGATGAGTTCATATTTCCTTATACAGAGTTTATGCTGTTTTTTGTTTTTATTGACTATGATTTTACATATAGGCCTATACTGTTGTCTTCAATTAATAATTTTAACAAATATAACAAAGGATAACTATACTGTGCAATTTATGTGTATGTACCTGTCTTACCTGTGTATAGCATAGAATAAATGTATTACAGTTTTTCTCAGTCACTTTGGCACATTTCTCAGATCAGAATTGAAATTTGTAAAACAGTAGGCCTAAGCGCATTTCTCAAAACAACACGTATAAATAGCAAAACACCATGGATTACCTGCAAAAGCCAGTCTCCTGCTCAAAATCCTTTAGTTTAGCTCGTAAAACTAAATTTCGGTGTCAATGAACATGTCAGTGGTGTCAGAATGACATGTCCTTGTGTCATTGTATATGAATAAGACTCAAATTACTTAGTAGTCATGTTGTCAATATAACAGTGTACTCTAGAGGGCTGTTCTGGTGTAAACTATGGCAATATTTTAGCTGTTTGTATTGTAATTAGTTGCCAGATCATGTCATTCTGATACAGAAAGGAAAAGAGAGCACCTCATAGCACAAAAAACAAAACAAAGTAGAAATGTGAACAGGACAACCTCCTTTTAGACCTTCATTAGAAAAAGTCAAGATTCATCTGGGAGAAATGTAAAAAATGCATTATGACTAAATATTAAGACAACTTGTTCAGGCATTTGAACGATTAAATGTTGTGGGGGTGAGTCTATTCAACAGAGATAAAAATAATACATGTTGATCAACATGACATCAGCAACTGATAACATAGGAAACATCAGAGAATTGCACATAATCATTTGCATGGATGAACAAAAGCAACTTGTTCATAAAGAGAAACTGCTTTTCTGATAGGCACAAGTGACACAATGATGATCTGAAGATTGAACAGGGGTTTTGAGAATTTCAATTCTGTGGTTGAAATGAGTACTTTTTACTTTTGTACATTATTTTTCAGGCGGTACTTCTTTACTTTTACTCAAGTACAAAAGTGTAGTCAGTACTTCTTCTTTTACCAGAGTCGTTTTAAACATGATTATCTGTACTTCTACTTAAGTAAAGGATGTGTGTACTTTTGCCATCTCTGTAAATAACAGAATTCTTTTCAGAACCACTGGAAAAGGCTTACATGCATTTAACCTTCGACCATGCTGTTAGTTTCATCATTGGGCTAATAGATGGACTTTTACAGTTTTAAAATCTCTCCAGTAATAGTTCCAGTACCTTTATTTCTGAGAGTGTACATATATAATCATGCTTGTTTTATCACCAAATCTTTAAGGAGACAACACAATGTTTTCAAAAACATTAGCATGGTAATGTGTATGGTGTAATTACTTTGCTGAAACCTTTCATTTTGAATTTAATGAGTCGATTCAATTTTTGTGATTGAACTGACAGCTATTTTGAGCCTAGCCAAACTGGAATATTATATTTAAGTGGACAGACAGAGAGAAAGAACAAAGCCGACAACAGAAAATGAAGACCTGTAATGTACCATGAAAGTTTTGAATCAATTAAAGGGATAGTTCAGCCAAAAAGGAAAATTACCTCATCATTTTTCCTCCTTTGTGTGGTTTTAAACCTATTACCTCTGTCACATATCAACTTCTATATTAAAGAAAAGTTATTAAGGAAAGTCAATGGGTACCTGCAACCAGCATTTTTCATATCTTCTTTTGTGTTCAACAGAAGAACGAAACTCAAATATGTACAATTAAAGGGTAAACAAGTAAATGATGGCACAATTTGCATGGGTGAACTGTCCCTTTAAACGTACTTTTACCTGAGAGAACAATTGATATAATTTAGTTTTGCATTTTAACATGTTAATCACTGAGTGGTATGGTTTTGTTATTTGATACTGTACTTTGTTTACAAGCTTTTTCACAAATAAAGTAACCAGACCAAACAGCCCTTCCAATTACCGAATTAAATTAGTTCAAGGGCTGCATGGTGGCGCAATGGAAAGCATGTTCGCCTCGTAGCAAGAAGGTTGCTGGTTCGAGCCTCGGCTGGGTCAGTTGGCGTTTCTGTGCTGAGTTTGCATGTTCTCCCCGTGTTGGCGTGGGTTTCCTCCAGGTGCTCCGGTTTCCAAAGACATGTGGTATTGGTGAATTGGGTAGACTAAATTGTGTATGAGTGTGTATGGATGTTTCCCAGTGATGGGTTGCAACTGGAAGGGCATCTGCTGTGTAAAACATATGCTGAAAAAATTGCCGGATCATTCTGCTGTGGCAAACCTAGATTAATAAAGGAACTAAGCCAAAAAGAAAATGAATAAATAAATCAGTTAATTTTAAATAGCACTTTGTCACTGTTGAGCTGCCTAATGGACAGTTTTTAAAAAAAATAACCTCACGGGCCACTTTATTAGGAATACCTGTTTAACTGCCTGCTAATGCAAATACCTATTCAGCCAGTCAGATGACAAAAACTCAGTAAACACAGGCAATTAGACATTGATTCAATATATGATTCACACTTTTACCTTTTTATCTTTATGTTAGTGTGTAGTGTTGTTTGTATATTAACAAACGATGCATTCTAAACAGAATATATCAGCCTGATGTCACAAGGAAACGTAACTATTTTACATTTTAGCAATTTTGTGTTTATTTTGTGCTGTTTTACATTTTGTCAGTTTCAATTCAGTGGAGTTCAGTTGTACGAAAATGTAACATTTTTAAAAGGAGGCGTAGCACCCAACCCCGCCCCTAAACCCAACCGTCATTGGAGGATAAGCAAATCGTACAAAATTTTACGAATAAGATTATACGAATTCATATGAATTAGGCACTTAATCAAAAACTTATGAATTGCCGTGAGATTGTGTTGAATATATGACCCTCCAAAGGTCACTTTGGAGGAAAAACAATCATGGCTGGCATATTGAACAGTGGTTCTAAACAAAAAGTGCTCGTAACTGGCCACTTCGTAAGCAAAGTTGTTATAGCTAACAAAAACTAACAAAAAATGAAAAATTAAATTTAAAAAATATTTTCGTTAACTTAAAAATAAAAACAAAAGGTTTTTTTGAAAACTAACTAACAGTATTGTGTACATACAAAACTAACTGAAACGAACTAAAATTATAGCAAAAACGTCCTTCGTTTTCGTCTTTGTAAATGTAAAGACTGTAAGCCTTTTAGAAGTATTTACTTCACGATATGTACGTACGGATTTGATCCGTATGGCACCTCAGAGTCTGCAAACCTGATGCCATTGGCCAGATCAAGCCGGTCCTTCTCCAGTCAGTCCTCGCTGTTGTTCCTGCGACAAAAACAACGGCTGGACATGACAGCATTATGGTGACAATATTAAATACTTAAAAACTAAAAGTATTAATTGTAAGAAACTTTTCAGATCACAGTGATGTTTTAACTGACTGAAATTGCTGACTACATATTTTTGATATGTTGAGTCCAAACTTGGGAAGATTGTCACGAAAGATCTGAACTTCCTATCACTACTGTGTTTATAACCTCAAAAGTAGGGCCAGACGGAATCTGCGGATGTTTTTTGCCATTTCTGCAGAGAATTTTGGTCAAAATTTGCAGATTTCTCTGGAATTATTTTAAAAGTATCATAACTAAAACCTTAATATGTGAAATCGAAAAATTAACCCCTTTTTAACTTTTATTTAATGTTAAAAATGCAAGTCCAATTAGATTCACTTTATTTGGTAAACAAAACAAGTCTCTCATATAATATTTCTACTAAAAGATAGAAAATATTACTTTACAAACTGCATTGTACATAAATCAGATGAACATTTTCATATTAGTCAATAATACTACTGTAATTAATTTAAAAACTGAATAAATTTAGATTTACACACATTTACTCAAGTAAATAAACAGATTTAATGATGAGCTAAACATCTGCAGAAATCGGCAGAATTCTCTGTGTGGGCCTACTCAAAAGCAACCTTGTACACATATTTTACTTAAGGCTGCTATCTTGTTGGCTGTTTTATTTGAATTTGAGAATGGGTAGATGGTAGTGGTAAATGGTAATGTTCTTGTGTCAAAAAAGTAGCCTATTTTTGGTTGAGGTTTTATTATACAATACTTATTCTGATGATTTTGAATCTTGCAAGGCAAGGCAAGTTTATTTATATAGCACATTTCATACACAGTGGCAATTGAAAGTGCTTTACATAAACAAGAATAAAAAGTCAAGTATAAGAAAATAAAAAAGCAAATAATAAGAATGATTAAAAACAGATTAAATGTGTTAAAAATGGGTTATAAAAGAATAAAAAGAAAAGAACAATAGTGCGATCTGTCGGACGTAGCACAGTGCTCATTCAGTAAAGGCACAGCTAAACAGATGTATTTTCAGTCTTGATTTGAATGTGCCTAATGTTGGAGCACATCTGATCATTTCTGGAAGCTGATTCCAGCAGCGAGGGGCATAGTAGCTGAAAGCTGATTCACCCTGCTTTGACTGAACTCTTGGAATTTCTAGTTTATATGATGCTAAAGATCTGAGTGATCTGTTAGGTTTGTATTCAGTGAGCATATCTGTAATATATTGAGGTCCTAGGCCATTTAGTGATTTATAGACAAGTAATAATACTTAAAAATCTATTCTGATATAACTGGGAGCCAGTGTAAAGACCCGAGGACAGGTGTGATGTGCTCTGATTTCCTGGTTCTGGTCAGAACCAGAGCTGCAACTGTCTGACTGTCTTTTTGGGAAGGCCCGTGAGGAGGCTGTTACAGTAATCCACCCTGCTGCTGATAAAAGCATGAACAAGTCTTCACTGGAAACAAAGCATCTGATTCTTGCAATGTTTTTGAGATGATAGTATGCTGATTTACTAACTGCTTTGACATGACTTTTGAAACTCAGATCTGACTCCAGAGTCACACCAAGATTCTTGACCTTATTTTTTTCTTGCACATAACAAATATCTTAATTTACTAAAAAAAAAAAAAAAAATTAAAATAAAACAAACACTGAAACTAATAAAAACTAAACTAATAAAAACTAAACTAAATCTAAGCAATTTCAAAATATAAAAACTAATAGAAAATAGCAAATCTATCTCTAAAAACTAAATAAAACAAACTGAATTTGAAAACAAAAAGTGAAAACGAAATAAAAACTAAAACTGATGAAAAATCCAAAACTATAATAACCTTGTTTGGAGGGCCCTTCAGAATTCAGGATTTTGAAGAGTACAATGATGTTCACTCTGGGCCCCACTGAAGCTTTGCACATGGAAGTCGTTTGCCCCTTCAAATCCATTCGAAGCTGTCACTCTGAAGGTGTGTAAACGCTTCCAATAGAGCAATTGAATGAGCTCTTCTGAATGAGGCTGGAGCTGAACATCAGTAAAGTCATGGCTTTTTAAGGCCTACAACAAACAGCTGGTAGGGACTACACAGAGCTTCTTCCTAGGTTTATGATATAACAAACCTCAAATTTGTGTAGACTCCACCCCCTTGGTGCGGCCTTTTTCAACACTGTGCACTAGGCAGAGACTGAATCAGAACACTTTGTGCCGACTAACCAATCTAAGTGCACGTGCATGTTTTTGAGAGTGGAGCTTCATATAGAATGAAAACAGTTTTGTAGAAGGGATGTAAAATGTACAACCCTCAGTGCTGGGAAACACCCACACACTCTGTCATTCACACAATACAGTCAGTGTAGTTTATCTAATTCACCTATATCGCATGTATTTGGACTATGGGGCAAACCAATGAGAACACAGGGAGAATATGCAAATTCCACACAGAAAGGCCTCCTGGTCCAGCAAGAAGTCAAACCAACCACCTTCTTGCTGTGAGAAAACAAAGCTAACCCCTTAGCCAGAGAGGCAGCCATATTTTTCAGTTATGTAATGCAATAGCTTTGTTCAAATAAAACCAATAAAACTTCAAGTGTTCTGAATACGTATACCTTGAATTACCTTGGGACTTGCCGAGCTGTGCATCAATAGATTTCCTCTTCAGTGTTTGGACTTTCTGCAATAAAAAAAAATTTAAGCACACTGAACTGAACTAAACTAAACTTCAACTCTGAAAACTGGACTGACAGTTTCAATTTATTAGAACAGGGGTGGGCAAACTTGATCCTGGAGGGCCGGTGTCCTGCATAGTTTAGCTCCAACTCTAATCAAACACACCAGAACATGCTAACCAGTGCCTCCAAGATCACTAATTATCTATAAGCAGGTGTGTTTGATCAGAGTTGGAGCTAAACTGTGCAGGACACAGGCCCTCCAGGACCGAGTTTGCCCATCCCTGTACTAGAACGTTTATGTAAGAACTTCTATGTTACTAGAACTTACATTGTAAAAGCGCTATATGAATAAAGATGAATTGAATTGGATTACCATAGCGGTCAAATGGACCACATGTATTTAAATCCTTGTGTAAATTCCAGCGTGTAGACTGGATGTCTGTACCGGCTGGTACAACATTACGTCTTTGAGTATTCATCATTAATTCATGAGAAAGACTTTGTTTGAACCAATCAGCGTGCTCTATTGTGAATGAGGTGCAACTTAATTAATATGCATGATATAGCTTCGAAAACTGTTTTTACCTGTTACAGTGTTTAGACGGCAGAGAGACAACACATTGTGTTGCCAGCCGTAATTAAAACAAGTGGAAAAAGAAAAATTGTTCGGAGACATGAGTTGTCAGTGTTGAGTTTATAAATGTGCCGCAACAATGGTTTTGTTTCTATTTTCCCACGTTGAGAGCATGTAAGGAACATTTTTTACCCGAGAGCTTTTCGCATCTTGAAATGGTGAAATCCGGATTTGCCACTCGTCTCCTTTTTAAAAAAAGACACAGTTCCACTTTTGATTGTCCTGTCTCCACAGATTTGGTAAGTGTGTGATCAATGTACGTTATTTATGTTTATTCAGATGACAAAGTTAGTATCGCCAGCAGTACTCTTTCAGTTTTTACAGTAAAGACAAACCTTAGTCAAAATGATTTAGTTATTAAGTTTACAGTACATTAATGTCATTACAATATTATGGATTGAAAGATCCACTGTAAATGCTGCTCTCCGAATGTAAACATTTAAACACCTTAATCAAACTTTTACCGTCGTGTAGGATTTTCGCAACGTATGATTTTCGACACATTTTGTAGCAGGATAGTCTATACACACACAGTTGTTCGACACTCTTCTCTGCACCTACCGAGTTTCTGCATCTACCAAGACATGTGGAGGTTTTGTTTTCCCCCATACGTTGTGCGGTATCAAAAAATTCCATTAAAACTACACTCTTCCAGCAGTTCCTTGCATCCAGTATCTCATTTATCATGCACGCAATGTTCCTGAATGAAAGTGCCAAACTGAAGTTAAAGTCGACAAATTAAGAATGAAACACTTGAAATTACATAAAACTCTAGAGCAAATGTGGATAGCCTGGTGATGTGATGATGTTAATTGAATTATGTGCTATAACATGTTAAACGAGATCATGAAAGAAACATTCCAAAAGCAAATCATGTAAACCCCTAAATCATATTATTGTCTTATTCAGATTAAGGCAAATAATTTGATTACTGATGTCCATGTAAATGTAGACACTGCCTATCTCTTCTGTGTCTGTGTTTGTTTTGCCTCTGTGAAAATCAGTGCGTGCACGTACTGAAACTCCCCTTTTCATGCAAACCCTTCCCTCTTTCACCACTCGACACTCCCACCTAAACAAAGATGGACTCACCCACTTTCCTGATTTTTTAAACTAGAGGTGTGAAAACACCCTGCTGAGACGGGGGGTTTCATGGTCCTTTAATATGACAAAATATTATGTGAGAACAGTCAGAATGACCACTGTGGTAATTCTAGTTATTGAATTCTGGTTTTTATTCTAGTTATTTAATTCCTGTGATAAGTGAGCAGCCCTTTAAGTCACTTTGAATATGTGCCAGATAAACCTGGCCTTGTTTATACCAGAGGAGAGTGGCCAAAGAGGTTTGTGCTCGTAGATTGAAGATAAAAAAATTCCAATAACATTTTGAAACTTGAAGCTCAGTGTCACTTCTGACAGGACAGAATCTTTTCAATGGAAAAACAATGGAACAATGGAAGGCTGGTAATGGTCGGTTATAGTGTAAGTGTAACAGTTCCAGCTAGTAAATATGCTCTAGCGACAGTTAAAACTGACACCCATGTGGAGAGTTGCCAGTTCAATCCATTGGAGCCGTGACGCAGATGGTAGTGAGGTTAAAGGGGGTGAGTGTACCAGAGGCCAGCTAGTAAAGTGCTGTGCAGGTAAACAGCACTCCTCTGAACCTCAAAATGTGCTTTAGCGACAGACTCTACAGACTTGTGTTTAGCCTCCTAACTGACTCCCATGCGAAGAGTCACCAGTTCAATCCCAACTTGGAGCAAGTTGGGCATTGTAGGACCAGCAGGGTTACATAAAAAATATTTCTTGACACACTTTGCGCTTCTTTGTACCAATTATCCATTGTTTAAATGCCACGACCAGCTACAACACGATTGACCACAGCGTACCAATCTTGTAATTAGTACTTCTGGATAGATAATGTCACAAAGCTCAGACTCATCTCAAAAGCTTTTCTCAAACTGGTTTCTTGAACATGACAGATAGTTCACAATACCCAAATAGCCTCTTCAATCATCAGATTTCAATTTAAAAGAACACCTTTGAGATGTAGTTGAAAGAGAGATTTACATAATTCATGTTAAATTTCCAGTAACTGTTGTATCCTAGCATATCAATACAGATCCAAATCGTTGAATCAATGTCAAGAAGAATAAGTAGCAATTCTAAAGCCATACTGGTGACCAACCTCCAAGGTATACTTAATAAATTGGTCAGCCTGTGCCGTATTTGATCAGGTTGAACATGGTCTGTCAGAGAATCAAGAAAATGAGCACCATTTTTAACTGTTTATGCTCTTTGTCTTGTCCTTGGCTTATCTGAATTTATTTAGACACCTTTTTCTGTACAGTATGTTAGTCAAGTACATTCACATTGTAACTTAACTCATAAGACCTCATCATATGTATTACAAAAGCTTTTACCTCAGGGTATTTTGGTTCAACAGCACTGCCTCCTTTCTCCCATTAGTACCAAACCTTCTCCGAGAGGGAGCGTGTTATTGAATTTACCTTTCATAATAGCCCCTGCCGCAGGCAAGGATAGAGCTGGATGTGATAATTACGAACACCCTAAACCCACAGAAGCACCTCCTAATTAAACTCTGACATTTTCTCGCAGCAGAACACACACACTGTTTTGCCCAGTCTTATCTCCTTCCTGTTGCTCTTTGTTCTCCAAATCTCCAGCTCTGATGATATTGAGAAAAACAGCACCAAAAGTGGTCTTAAATACCGTTCTTCAAGAAAGAAAAAATGTTTGGCATAATTCATAGAGAGACATTTACAGTTCTTAAGGAACAACAGGAATGTATTTTGTCGTTTTCATCCTCAGGTTCGTAAATTGTCATTAATCAAAAATTTTTTTGCTAAAGATTTTTGCTTTTAAAATGATCTACAGATTTTAAGTGGTGTTCGCAGTTTGGTCACACAATGTGTTTTTTTAAGGCTTTTAGCTCAATAAACTGCTGATTTGTTGTTTAATATAGCTATTGAAGTAGTAGTTTAGGTATTAGTTATGATTAAGGATGTAGATTGTACTTAAGTTAGACCAAAGACAAATTTTCATTGGTTGTCCTTTAGCCAGATGTTAAAGGACTTGATCTAAAGTGTTACCCACTTTATTATTGCAAATATGTGTCCATTTTATTTATTTAAAAATGAGTTCATTTACAACCCCTGGGTAGTCTAGGGGAGTAGGGTTGCACACTTGGATTGAGGACTTAAAACTAGGGATGGCTGATGTGAAACTGACGTTTTCTGAGTTTCGAAACACTGCGCTAAAGGCATTATCTGAAACACCCAGGTAACGTGACTAAAGAGATTCAAAGCATTGGTCATTTCAGATGACCAATTCACCTGGTGAATCTGTGTTGGACTGACAGGGTCATGTAGCCTAGTGCAGTGTGTCTCAACCACGTTCCTGGAGGACAACCAGCTCTACACATTTTTCATGTCTCCTTAACCAAACACACCTCATTCTGATGATCAGCTCATTATCAGAGACTAAAAGACCTGTAATGGGTGTGACAGACAAAGGAGACATTTAAAACATGCAGTGCTGGTGGTCCTCCAGTAACGTGGTTGAGAAGCACTGGCCTAGAGGACCTTGAGTGTGCTTCAGATAGCCCGGCTTTAAATCCCAGCTTTTACACATACTTTGAAATTATGACTTGATTTATTTTAATAATGCTACTGTTTTATGACCAAAACAAGACATATTTATTCATAAAGTGTTCATTGTCCGATCAATGTTAAAACAAAACACGTTACAAGAACAGAGCATTTAAAAAAATAACCTCTATAGCTGCATCACCCTGGATACGAAACCATCATCTCTGCAAGCTAGCCAGGAACTCAGCACTTCACTAAATCACTTGAAACTTCAACTGTACGACATGGGTATTATTATTATTTTTTTGCTTAACTGAATCTTTGCTGAAGCTGTACCAGAGCAATACATTAAAAATGACCACTAAGTGTCACTGTAGAGACAGGTTTCAAAATATTTCGAAGCTATGACACATTTGCTTCAACTGTTTCAAACTCTTCCAAACACAAGGGTAGGGAAGGAATGGTAACACTAGGGATGGCTGACGTGAAACTGACGTTTCGACACAGTGTTGAGATCCCGAAGCGCAAGTGTTTCGAAACACTGCACCGAAGCATGGTCCGAAACACCCAGGTCACGTGACTAAAGTGTTTCGAAAAACTTGGTCATGTGACTAAAGCGATTCAAAGCATCGATCAGTTCAGAAGCGTTTTGAGACCTGGCAAATGCGCATTTGACTGACATGGTCTGACAATTCTTCTGTCTGTTATGGCCTAGTGGACCGTGCATGTGCATGTTGTAACTGAGCTTCAAATTACTTTTGGGTTCGAATCCCGACTTCTACAATTACTCTGAAATCATGATTTTATGTATTTTAATCATGTTACTGTTTCATGGTGTAGTCCAAATAGGATACAGCTGCTGATACGCCATCAATACAGCATCGTTTTTGTAACACTGTAGAACAATAATTCATTTTTTACAGTACTCTGATAGTTGGGTAGACATAAATAAAATACAATAAATGGGAAATTTAATGAATAATATAAATAATTCTTGTTAACTTCTGGCCACAACCGTGTCTGATCTAGCAACAACCCTGTTTTATGACCAAAACAAGACATATTTATTCACAAAGTGTTTATTCAGATGTCAGACCAATGATGAAACAAACCGATACAAGAACAGAGCCATTCAAACTGATATTAAAGCATTTCAAAACAGCTGTCTCAGCCTGGATTCGAACCCAGTATGCCCACATGGTAGTCAGGAACCCTAACCGCTGCACTAACCACTTGTAGGTTCAATTTACAAAGTGGAGTTTAATACCTCAATTTGCTTAACTGTTCTTTGCTGATGCTGTTCCAGTGCAATACATAAAAAATGACCACTAGGTGTCACCGTAGAGTGGGGTTTCGAAACGTTTCGAAGCTTCGACACATTTGCTTCGACTGTTTCAGTGTTTCATGAAGCCTCGCTTTGCCCACCACTAGGTAACACAAGGGTAAGAACAGACAGCACCAAAATCAAACAACAACACAGTGTAAATTAAAAAAGGGTGAACAAAATCAACAAACAGCGATATCGAATCGCTCAGAATACCAAGCAAAATCACAAATGCTAAGTGAGCCGAAAGACTGTAAAACTGCTGGAATGAAGAGTTTTTAAAAGAGAGCTGGCATGAGGGGATTGGTTGAAAACAGTACTGAGTTGTAGAGCAGGAACCAATCAGGATGAAGCAGTGACAGGATGGGTTGCATCAGTGAAAAGTGAAACAGCCAACCAGGGGCAGCAGTAGGTGGGACAAACAATGAAGTGAACTGGGGCAGTAGAAAGAAAAACATGATGGGCCCTATCGTACGCCCGGCGCAATAAGGCGCAAGATGTATTTTGCGTAATTTGTTGCAATTTTCAGTCAAGCGCAACCCTAATTTTCATGTTTTGCACCACGTAGTTTAAATAGCAAATCCATTTGCGCCACTTTCTTTATAAAGGAGGTTAAGGCGCATTGTTGGCGCGTTGCTATTTTAAGAAACTGAAATAGATCACGCCATTGACCAAGTAAAAGCTGGTCTAAAGTCCAGCACAGAGTGCGTTAGTTATGTGCCTATGCAGGTTCAAACGCTTATGGCTCATTTTCACTGACTGGTACGGTACGGGTCGGTACCGGTCACCTTTATCAGGCTTGCGTTTCCACTGCTAAAAGGGTACCAATGGT
Organism: Danio tinwini; assembly: GCA_903798205.1. Lineage (NCBI taxonomy): Eukaryota > Metazoa > Chordata > Actinopteri > Cypriniformes > Danionidae > Danio > Danio tinwini. Next base: position 7,104,546 of record CAIGQZ010033189.1, read on the forward strand.
GGGTGTGGTGTACGACAGAAAGTTGCAGTCTACGTCATTTTCACTAGTCAAAATGTAAAGTAAAGCTGTACGGGTCGCTCACATATCTCGAGAAGCACTTCTTACAAAACAGATGCTTTACCCACATAAATACTTCTGTATAAATGTTTAGTACTAACTTTTCTATGAACATAAGTTGATTATAACTGCAGATAAATGACAGTGCAAAATAGCCTACTGTAACGTCGGCAATATAAAATAAATAAATGCAACATATATAAACACATACAGACCCTTACAGTCTCTGATATGTTACTACTTACAGAAAAACTACCCACAGCGTACATTTAGTCTTTATTTAGGTTCAAAACAACACGAAATATAGCGCACAGTCAGTGCAAACCTCTCATGATTAAATGTGTCTTTAATCTTCAGCAGCACGTGTAGCCTCTTGTTAGAAAGTAATTCCATCATTCCGAGTTATTATCCAAGGTGATAATAATAGTTAAACATGGCAGTTTGTTCACGTTTGCTGAAAAAATAATGTGCTCCTTTTTTCCGGCTTCTCCTTTAGTTTTTTCTCTTGTCACTCTTGCGTTTGTCAGTTTCTGACAGGATCAGGTTTCAAAAGCACATCAATAATCAAGCGCATGTTATTGTCATCAGCTCAAGAAGTTTGTTATTTCAACTATTGACACGTGACGAGCGCAAACAAGAAAACGAAACCGCTTGCGCTTCAGACTGGCTCGTAAAAAACTACAGGACACAGGGTAAAATCTGCTCCTCTTTTTGGCTTTGTGGCTGTTCATCAAGACAATGACAAGGTTTGTTTGAGCCCTGGTCGAACAGGGCTCGTTATTATATGTATTGTGCTGTAATCTTTCGGCTGTGTACAAAAACATGGAGGCTTCTTTGTTTTCATTCTGGCTTGTTGCATGAGCGAATGACGTTTCTCTGTAAACTAATAGCATTCAGCTGCATGTCTAGCTCCGCCTTTTGGTACCCTTTCTCGTGTTTGGTACCCTTTCGAAAGGGTGCCGGAAAAGGGGTATGATATGGCATAATTATGCAATTATTTATTATATGCATATTTATATATTTTTTTAAAAAACAAGTTTAGATATGTCTATCTGTTAGGTTTTTGAGAGGTATGCATCACCATGTGGGGAATAGGATGTGTGTTTGGATATAACTGACCACACTTTTTTGACCACACTTCATTATTATTGTTCATTTATTTGTTTAATGGAAATTAGAAATAAATTTAGAAATAGTTTTGAAACAAATCTTTGCGCTAAACAAACAAAATTAAATATGTAGGCTAATGGATGTCTTCAGTGGAGTGCGTACAACACGTTTCCTTATTCACAAAAGTAAAGGAGTGAAGTAAATAGTAAAAGTAAAGTAAAGAGAAAGTAAAAAGGCTGAATTTCTTGCTAGTGAAGCATTCAGTTTTTCCATTCAGTTTTTCCACTTACAAAGTCTGTCAAGTAAATAGCAAATGAGCCATGGCGCAACGCAACTGATACTTAAAGGGAACTGGAGATGAGACTCTGATTGGTTTAATGCACATTATGCTCAAAACACCCAACACTTATTAAGAGAATAAGCACAACCCTGTTAGACCATGTGGCACGGCGCAAACCATATTTTTTCATCCTTAAACTAGCAAAAGTGGATTCAGACACAGTCTTATTGCTTTTTGTGTCATGCACTTTAGACTTTGCACCTAGATTATTAAAATAGAGCCTGATGAGACACAAAAAAAATAAATAAATAAATACTTGCTGGGACATAACAGTTCTTTCACTTTTTCGGGATTGTCTATGTCTACAGATTTAGCATCTTTTGTTTTTCGTGAATCTACCAGAGGCCACTGTGTAAGCTTTTTTAGATCTCAAATTTCTCTTGCAAGATCTCAAATTTCATTTGTGCCTGCTTCCCCTGCATAAATCCACCAGAGGCCACTGTCTGACACTGACTGACACACCCTCCTCCTTCCCTAAACCTAACTAATAGTAAAAACACCAATTTACCCGAACATCCACTTCCCTAACTTTAACCAACAGTGTGTTTAAAAGCAATGCAGAAATGTATTTTTACCAGGTTTTCAGATTTTACCACATTCTCTCGCTGCTGTTTGTTTATTTTATTTTTTGGCTTCTGTTTTTGTCTTACCTGCTTTCTGGAACCATTCTTCGCTGGGCTCAAACCCTATGTCTGTGGTCAACTCCTCTCTGCATTTCAAGTCCACCAACGAATGAATTTTCCATATTAAAAGAAGTTTTGGTTTTAACCAACACCTCGAATTGATATATTAGAAACTGCTTTTATTTCTCACAGCTGAACAACAGAAACCTATGACAGTGATCACCTCAGGTAAACCTTGTGTGCTTATTCAGTGCTAAATGCTAACAATGTGAGTTTGAATGCATTTTACATGACATGTATTGGCATATACTGAAAGCAGCAGCAGATAGTTCACCTCAGATCTTGAAAATACAATAAACCGTTTGAAATTGAATTTTAGAACTAAACACATGAGTGATTGAGCATGTACGTTTAATGATGTTAAAGAGGGTTAGCATGTATTAAACAGATTCTAAACCTTACCGTTTCGTGAGTGAGTGCATATTCTGTGCTTCTTAAAGGCTGGATTTAAATTTCTCAGTTTTAAATTTTTCAGTTTCGTCTGGTGCAAACACCCAAATTCCTCATCACTGCATATCTCGTCACAAAGCGTGTTGTTAGGACACACGGTCACAATGTCACCTACTCACCTAATGTTTATGTTCATAATATTTATATAATTTGCTAATTAATAACCTCATGTGGAACTGAATCTGTCTCATTTCAACGTCTGCTATGTCCACCGGAGGTCGCATTTTTAGTCACGGACGCATGCTTTAAGAGCCTTTCTGAATGAATGAATGAATGAAATACGCTGTTTTCCAACAAGGCAACCTGGGGTACTAAAATATAATTGGCTAAACTGGCATTGTGCAGGTTAAATTTACCTAAACAAAGACAGCGTTCCGGCATGGAAAACCATTTTTAAAACAGAATATCAGCATTCAGCATTGCTTTTTAGTTAAACAAGTATGTTCACTTAGGATGTTTCTTAAATATCTGCACACATATTAAAGGTATTTTTATACTTTAGAAGAGTTAAAAACTTACAGCACTTTTAATACTCAAATACACTTCATTAAATATGTACACATACTGCAGGCATCACCTATGTGCTATAAAACTGCAGGTTAACTATGCAGGTTAACTTAATTTGATTGTAATGCAATAATATGCACCTTTTATAAAGCTGCTTTAAAACAATTATTATTGTAAAAGCTGTTATACAAATACACTTGAATTGAAATAAATGAATACATACACACAGTACTATGTGTACATATATTATTCCAAACCAATATGGCTTTCTTTCCTCAGTGGAACAACATTTCCACTGTCCTGTCCATGAAAGTCAATGGATCCAAATCACTGGAGATCAACAACAAAATATCGTTTAGGTCTCATTTGGCCTTCTAGGTGATATACTTTATCGTTTTAGCATTCAAACGTTTCTGAGTGACAAAAAAATTGTGAGGAGTGACAGGGACAGACAGTTAAAATCACAGCAGAGGGCAGAACGATGTTTGCATGTGGCGATAAAAGGCTTTCTGTCATGGAATGTGTGGGTCGACACAACACAAATAAGACATTGTGTCGGAAATTGCTTATCGGAGCAGATGCGAGTAAATTGCCTTTGAAATGCAGCGTGACCGGAGAGCTGACGCCGTCATAAGGCTGGATCAATGCCATTTTGGTAAACATGGCAGTCTGTAGCTGTGACGTGGAAGCAACGGGTGTTGTTGCGCCCATTGACGGCGTCCACTTCCTCTCGATAATGGCTGCAGCTGTGGCACGCGTTCACGCCAGCCCAGTAAGCTCACACAAGTGGTTTGGGGGCTCATCAATCCTCCCAGGGAAGAGTTAGGCTGAAGAGGATCTAATGGAGAACAGGGGATGCGCGGACAGGCATTCTATACACTGCAGTGGGTTTGTATCAATAATGGGACCTCTCATGTTAGCCCACTTCAAATCCACCATTAGATGTAAAATATACAATGCAGGCTGCGTTTGCCAGATGGTTTCGATTTCCACATCAGTCAACAATTTCAGTTGCGCAAACATAAATTGGGCTGACATTCATTGTAGCCCCCTCTCCATTTGTATATGCAGGGAGGACTGGAGAAGGGTGGGTGTGTTAGGGCACACATGTGCCTGGCGCAATCTGAGCTTCATCTCTGACCAATGGAGTCGAGGGTCACGCAGACATCAGCGCTCGAGGGCTTTTGCAGCCTTTTTCACATCAGGGAGTCAACAAAGCCAAATGTATTTATGGGATCTGAGACAGTCTGCGTACTTACTGCTTGACCTGACCCTGAAACAGAGGGAACCTGCGATTTCTTAAACTCCCAGTGAGATGACGAAGTACTTAAATGTATAACCATCCAACTTATTGATTCACACACATAAATCAACTGATAATTTGTTTTTCCTAAAGGAATACCTGGTGTTTGCAAGAACACAACAGCAACAACTGGTTATGTGTCATGATTGTCATAACAGTGTCCAAACCTTAAAAGCACACATACATCGTGGAGGCGTCTATTATTTGAGTTTACATCTGAAGGACATTTGATAGAACAAATGCTCATACAGTATACAGTATGTCTAGGTCAGGGGTGTCCAAACTTGGTCCTGGAGGGCCGGTGTCCTGCATACACTCTCAGAAATAAAGGTACAGGAGCTGTCACTGGGGCAGTACCTTTTCAAAAGGTGCATATTTTTACCTGAAGGGTCCATAATGTTACCTCAAAGGTACTTTTTAGGTAAATTTGGGTACTAATATGCACCTTTGAGGTATCATTGTGGACTCTTTGGGTACAAATTTGTATCTTTTGAAAAGGTACTGCCCCAGTGACAGCTCCTGTACCTTTATTTCTGAGAGTGTAGTTTAGCTCCAACTTCCTCCAACACACCTGCCTGGAAGAGCTTGCTTAGAAAGAGCTTGATTAGCTGATTCAGGTGTGTTTAATTGGGGTTAAAACTAAAATATGCAGAATAAAATATGAATAAATTATGCTGAGTTTGGACACCACTGGTCTAGGTGATGTCTCCTGACCGATGTTAAAGGTGCCATATACTGCATCGATTACTGCATAGTTCAATATTTTACAGTGTCTTCTGATATTTACATAGTACGTATGTGGCTTATGTAAGTTCTGAAATTCTCCAGAAATTATTTAATATGCTGATTTGCTGCCCCATAATATATCCTTAGAATCAGAAGGTCGATATTGACAGCCGATTTGAATGTTATCACTGGATTGAATGGGCGTTATCAGTGGTTATCAGCTGATAGATATGGGCCAGTGGGGGCCTTCTGCACCTACTGGTAGGCTCAGAAGGCTGTTATCATCCATCCACATGGTTAATCAGCTATAGATCACATACGGCTGTGGCCGGAAGTTAACGAGAATTATTTATATTATTTATTAAATTTCCCATTATTGTTTTTTATTAACGTCTACCACTACCCCAACCCTAAACCCAACCGTCACAGTACAGATCTAGATCTGGAGTCTTCTCTATTAGTATAGGCGATTAACCATGTGGATGGATGATAACGCCTTCTGAGCCTACCAGTAGGCGCAGAAGGCTCCTGCTGGCCTATATCTATCAGCTGATAACCACTGATAACTCACATTCAATCGTGTGATAACGTTCAAAGTGGGCGATATTGACCATATTTGGAATGGTTGTTAATATTAATAAGCTCTGCAGCTCAGTTCCTGCACTCTCTCTCACAAAAACACAGCATGATGACAGCTCTGAAATACACGAATGCAAAATAATAATCCTTCCATCTGTCGAAATTGTTTAGATAATTAAGCAGATGCCTTGTTAACCATTTCACTTGCACGACCACACCTGTTTGATCAGCCTACATTCAAATACACATAAGGACTAGCAAAACATAAAATATATGGCTTGTATAATACACCCTGGGGGCTATGGCGATGCAACAATTATTAATTTGAAATAAAATCGAATAATGTGCTTTATTCACAGAAGATATACACTGTTTATGTTACTACAGCATTTACTTTATTCCTCTCCCAGGTGAACAGTCACTTACTTTCATGTATTTTGGGAGAAAATTATAAATTGCATGTTGTAAATCCAGCAGCTCTAAATGCTCAATGATCAAATAATATGATCGAGTGGTTTAAACAATGAAATACGTTTTCTTTCACATGATTAAGAATCTGAATATCAGGTTCACAATGTAATTATAATGTCTGTCAATATTAGGAGAAAAAGGCATGTGATAAACTTTACGCATAGTCGTAGAAACTTCAAAGAGATGCATTGTAGTTAACGGTCACAAAAAAAGCAAGAGTTTTTAGAACTTGCATGTGAAAGGATTAAATCTTTTCAACTAAAGAGGTGGAAAGGTTTATTTTAGTTAACACTGCTATATTTAATCCACCAAAAAAGTTCTCCTGAGTTGTGTTATGGATGAAATATAGGCTAAATTATAATTTTACTTGAAAAAAAAAAGATAGACAGAGAAGGATTTAGTTTTATTTTCAAGCTTTAACATGTATGAAAACACAGCCAGGAATTAATATCAACCTCTGCTTAAATTGAAGAATTTATTAAAATATTGTCATCCTTTTATTCAAGAAAAGTCACAATAAGAGCTGAGTGATATGACACGATGCATAAACGTGCATTAAATGCTCTCATACTCTGCAGTCTACATGTGTTTGTTGCCTCATTACAAACATGTGGCAAATTTCACAATATACATGATAAATGAACAAAAGATGCAATTAAACAAAAGCATCATGAGTCCAATCTGGGAAGAAATGTTTGTTTGCTAAGTCTACTGTACCTCGGCCTACATGAGGCTGGTATGGACAAGTTACAATTCAGTATGCAATTTTTTTAAAGTTAAAAAGCTCATAATTGATTCATGAGAGAATAGCAATGCATTTTGAAAATCTCATAATCGACGCAGAATGATTTTCTCCAACTACTTTTTTTTTTTGGCAAATTAATGGAAGACACCACAATAAAAGGGGTGGTCATATACACTTATCATTCCACTAACTTTCATCTATACCCATGAGAATGGGGCATATGCACAGGAACTTTTAATTTTTAGTATCCAGCTGAAGCGCTTCTGGTGAATTGTTTTTCCATTACAAAATTACCATTTTACCATAGTATTTTCAATGGACACACCTGCAACTCCTGACACCACTTGCATTTAAATGGTTTTTCATTTTGTTTTTATGCTTTAACATTTAAACGAATGCTTACATTTGTTTAACTGATCATATTTAAATGAAATTACATTATTTATTCTGTAAAAAAACTTTATGAAATTAAAAATAGTCACAATAACCTTTCATTGAAAATTTATTGGTGGCTTAACAACACTTTCTCTGCATATAGCCAATTCTAAAACACAAATTAGTAAACTTTAACAGCATGTTTACTGGGATGCTAGCTTTGTCGCATCACAGAGCGATGCCGCAACAACTGGAAGTTGTTTACACAGGACTTTGCAAAGCAAACAATGGAAATCTGTTTATCATTCGAATTAGCTTGTCAGAAATGGAAAATGGCGTAAGTTCGATACAATCATGGTAATTAATCAGAAGCTTAAATTTAGATTTTTTTAACTTGCTACTCAAATTTCTGCTGGGTTTAAAGGATGACATCCTAGGCTCATTCTGAAAATGTACCCCTATATACATTTCTACAGTGGCAAATACATCTCAAGAGCTATGTTTTTGTTTTCAGCGAATCCGCCAGAGGCCGCTGTGTACGTTTTTTGAGATCTCAAATTTCTCTCGAGGAACATTCGCGCATGCTCTTCTCGTGTAAATCCAGCAGAGGCCGCTGTCGACTGACTGACTGACCGACCGTCCAATCCCCCATCCACCCCCTTCCCTAAACTCAACCGATAGTGTTTTGAAAAGAAATCCAGAAAAACAAAAGCCCTCATTTTCAGATTTTACCACATTCTCACTCCGTTATTTACTTGTTTATTTTTATTTTTCTGCTTTTGTTTTTGTCTTACCTGCTTTCTGGAACCGTTCTTTGCCATACTCAAAGCCCGTCGTCACAGTCAACTCCGCTCTGCTTCTCAAATCCTCTGACGTATGTAATGAGCAACTGGTAACAGCGGAAAAGCATTCCATATGGAGGTAAGTGGTCAGCTGGTAGATGTAAAGTGGAATGGCATCATACTACCCTGTAGCATTTGTTTTAAGGATGAAATGCAGCCATACATGCCTCTGGCTACATAATTCGCGATCTCCAGAAATGTAAATAGGGCTACATTTTTAGAATGAGCCTATGTTGAATTATGATGTCAGGTACTGTTATCACCCATCAAAACATATTTAGAAACATGAAACATCTGCTCTCTATTGGACTCAACAATTATCCCTAAATGTATGGTGGTTGAGAGAGCTTAACGTACTGCAATTTAAGAAAACACATACCAATACAAAAAACGACCACAAATTAAGAAAAGGTCCTCATCGATTTGACATCATACATGCTGCAAATACTCACAACATAAACACATAAAAAAAAATGTGCTGCATTTTCTCACAACGCAAACAAATTAAGAAAACACCTGCATTTTCACACAACACATGCAAATAGCAAGGAACACAACATCAATGTTTCAAGGGGATCCAAAAACGTGACGGACATGGCTGGGATATGTTTATTGTGCTATGGCTATTGCTCAGTGAAGTTAATTCAATTCATGATCATTTCTATAGCGCTTTTACAGTGTAGATCAGGGCTATTCAATTGGTGGCTGTGACGTGTGTCTGTTCAATACAGCATGAGCTGCAGCTGAAGGCTGCGCAGAGAGTGAGTCAAGTGATATTAAGCGAGTAAGTGGCTCGAGCAGCCGAAAACATTTGGATACTTAATCGTAAAGGCTTCTCAACACGACGTTTCTGCAACTAAACAATTTCAGTCAATTACATAATAATAATAAAAACTTACTAGTAACAACAGATTACAAATTTAGTAACATTAGATTACTGGTGGTATTTAATCTAATCTATGTTTTATGCATTAAATGGCCATGAACCCCCCGTCTCACCTCTAGTTTGAAAAAAGTCATGAAAGTGGGTGAGTCCAGCACTGTTTAGGTTGGAGTGTCGAGTGCGCTACTTTAAAGTTCAGAGCTTATACCCCAAGGCTAATACGCACGCATACTGGATTAGTGTACAATGCACTGATGTTATGTAGTTTCAAAATAAAATATATTAACATTTTATTATAGAAAATACAAAGTGGGTGTCTTAAGGAGCAAAAATACAACATATGGGCTCTTATATGCTGTTGTGTCATCACTCATATTGCAAGTCATATCTCTCCAGCCCCTCATTTGGGATGCTTTTCGTGAACTGGCCCCTATGACAAACTAATTGAATAGCCCTGGTGTAGATTGTGCCAAAGCAGCTTAACATAGAAGTTCTAATAAATTGAAACTGCGTCAGTCCCGATTTTAGAGTTGAAGTTCCGTTTAGTTTAGTTCAGTGTGATTTAATTTTCACTGCTGAAAGTCCAAACACCAAAGAGCAAATCCATCAATGGGCAGCTCCAGATGTCCCAAACCAAGCAAGCCAGTGGCGACAGTGACGGGGAACAAACTTCACCAATTGATGAAAGTGAAGCGGAAAAAACACAAGAGAAACCAGGCTCAGTTGGGCACGACAATTTCTCCTCTGGCCAAACTGCAGAGCTGCAGTCTAGGCTCCAGAGGCTGGAGAACGCTGGACGTCCATCGTGGAGAAACTGCAGGTTGGTCACCGGCGGGTGTTCAGGCTGGCCCACGGGATCAAGGCGGAGATTCGTCTTTCAGGAATCAGTCTCATGCTCTCCACTCTTCTATGACCACCATGAAGTTGTAGGTGACTTTAGAAAGGTGATTTTTTTATTTTATTGTATTTTTTTAACATCCTGATTACATGATATTACGCCCCAAGTCAAGGGGAATACAACATGGGCATAATAAATGGAAAAACAAATGTGTTGGGGTGGTGGATTTCCCAAACAAAACAAAAATTTAAGACAAAAGATCCTCTTCGGTCGACAACCAAACTCGGACACTCAGTTGAGAGTAATAAATAGATGTATTATACCGAAATAGACATTTTGAGTGAGCATCTCTTCAGGGTGGCCCCAGGCCAAAATAACAAACAAAAGAATCTGTAAACTAAATTACCTATAATTTTTTTAAGGAAAATACAGGAAGCTTACCTTTCTCCCTAAACATAAACATAGTCAAAAGTAATCAAATAATAATAATAATAGGCAGGCCACCTCTACAAGCTCAAACTCTTAAAAATGTTATATGTATGAACAAGGGTAACAAGACTGAATATTGGTCGTCAGCCGGAGGGGTAAGGGAAATCCAGGAGCTCCACTCCCAGCAACCGTCCCACAACAAATGAACTCCTCGAGTCTTGCCGAAAGTTCCTTTTTATATAGGAACACACAATGCAATCTCACTGCAATTCGTAACTTTTTGATTTAGTGGCTAATTCGTATTAATTTGAATGATCAAATTCGTACAAATTAGTACGATTTGCTCATCACCCAATGACGGTTGGGGTTAGGGGTGGGGTTAGGTGCCACTCCTCCTTTTTAAAAATCTTACATTTTCGTACGACTAAACTCGTATGAATTCTTATGAATTAGCCACTAAACTGACAAAATGTAAAATACTTACGTTTCCTCGTGAGATCAGGCTGGACCCCGAGACCAGCAACCAACCAGAGCACGAATCACGCCAGAATAGGAGCCTATGGGATAATAGAAAAAACAACAAGAAGGCCGGACAAAGAAAAAATATATATAATAACAATAAACTTTAGTTGTAACACATGATTTTCTTTATTATTAGCTTAAATAACCAAAACCTACAGTAAATAGCCACGTCTGTCATGTTTTAGGGTCCCCTTGAAACATTTCCGTTGTGTTATATGCTATTTGCATGTGTTGAGAGAAAACTAAGGCAGTTTCTTAATTTGTTTGAATTGTTAGAAAATGCAACATGTATGTTGTCAAGCAGATGAGGATCTTTACTTAATTTGCTGGCGCTTTTTGTAATTGCATGTGTTTTCTTAAATTACAGCACATTAAGCTCTCTCGGCCACCTTACAAATATGTCCTAAACATCTTTTCACACAAATGTTTAGCTGCGCTAATATCTGATCAAGCAAATGTTTAGGATGTGACATGCTTGACCACATTGGATTTAGAGGGCACAAAAAAGGTACAAATGACGTAAGCTATGCCACTCTCTGGCTTGTTAAAGGCCCCATTGCCTGTCACAGGTGTCTCCTATTATACATCTGCGAAAACACCGCGGACATCAGGCCATCTTGTTTGGAAATTACACCCTTCAGAGCAAACAAGCTTCTTCACAGTGAATGGATACTCTGTCAGTGCTGGTTTGCATGGGGAATATGCGGCACTGGCAGTTTTATAGATTGTTGTGTCAAAGAGAGATAGAAATGTGGCATTATCATTTGAATCATCTGTGTTTTAATGCAATTGCTCTTGAGGTAAATGGTGGCTATTTCACTGTGACACTGATGAGGCAATAATGAGCACGGTAATAGCGCGGTGGGTGCTTTTGTGTGCCTTGTTTTGGGGAACACAATTTATCCCTACAGACACATACACAAACATGCAAATGGACTGTAGGTACTATTTTTAGGTTATATATTAGGTAAAAAAATTTTAAAAGATGAGGCTAAATTTTTTATTAATCAATTTAATTGTAGTTGAATCTTTATTTCATTTAGATGCTTTGCTTTCAAATTACAGTTGTCAGAAATGCGTTTAGCCTTTCAAAAATGGTTGAAAATTTTAATTGGATTGTAAATGGACATGCTAGCAACCATATTGCAGCATGCTAACAACAAAACAACTAGCTAACTACTAGACTATGATGTCAAAAATGTTGGTGTTATGCTACATATCAATACTATATTAATATGATACATTTAGAATCAGATATATGCAATGAAACAGCTGTCAGAATTAAATTATTCAAAGATGATGCTAAATTAAAAAAAAAATGTGTTAAGTTGTAGTTAAATCTTTATTTCATTTAGACACTTGCTAAGATTACAGTTGTCAGAAATGTGTTTTGCCTTATTTCAAAAATGATAGAAAATTTCAATTTAATTGTAAATGGACATGCTAGCAACCATATTGCAACATGCTAACAACTAGCTACCCAGCAGGCACAGGACGTCAACATGACATCAGATGTTGTACCCCAACGTCATGGGGGGCGTTGCATTTTGTTTGAAATGTCAATGTCCAACCTAAAATCAACCAAATATCAACGTCTAATGATGTTACAGCTTGACGTTGTGTGGACGTTACCATAACGTCTGTCAGTTGTTGGATTTTGGTTGCCATACCTGTCGAATAAATGTCAGAATTTGATGTCAATATGATGTTGGTTTAAGACATTGGCTCGTCACTTTCCAACACAAACTAAAATCAACCAAATATTAACGTCATTTTGAACGTCAAAATAACGCTGTCCTTAGATGCTGCTAGACATTGAATTTTGGTCACCTGATGTCACCTAAATCTGACCTAACATTATTATATTGTTATGACGGTATGTGCCTGCTGGGTAACAACTAGACTATGCTGTCAATTTTTTTATACTATGTGTATACCGATGCTTAAATATTTTAACCAAAATGGTTTTACTTTGTTTGTTTGTTTGTTTGTTAGTTTGTTTAAGTCTATATTGTATTATATTATATTATATTATATTATATTATATTACTGTATATTATATTATATTTATTAATTTTCTTTTTGGCTTAGTCCCTTTATCAATCTGGGGTCGCCACAGCAGAATGAACCGCCAACTTATCCAGCATATGTTTTATGCAGCAGATGTCCTTCCAGCTGCAACCCAGTACTGGGAATCACTCATACACACTCATCCACACCCATACACTACGGACAATTTAGCTTATATATTATATTATATTATATTATATTATATTATATTATATTATATTATATTATATTATATTATA
>CAIGQZ010033189.1:7117724-7159524 GCA_903798205.1 Danio tinwini
TATTATATTATATTATATTATATTATATTATATTATATTATATTATAAGCATATTTAAATAGCTTGGCTTAAATGTGATAAGAACTGAATCACAACAAAAGTGTACCAGACTGCCTTGGACTAGTTTTTAAAGTCTTCCTGGCACAAATATATTTCAATTCGTTTTCCAAAACTATGGTATTCTCACATGCTAATATTTCTTAAAATGTGCCAAGATTTGCTAAGTTTTTACAAGACAAACTTATCTGAGCTATTGCTATTGCATCTATATTGCATCCATTTTCTTCTTGAGGAATCATCAGAAAAAATATTGATATTAAGCTTGATAAAAAAGTTGGCTCCAATAGCCTAGTGGTTATTGGGGCTACATAAAGCATCACGATGACCTAAACTCGATACACGACTTGAGGTCCTTTGTCGATCCTTCTCCTCTCTCTGATTCCCACATTTTTCTGTCTCCACTAAACTGTTCTATAAAAGAAATGTATAAAAAAAAAACACTAAGCATTAAACATTTCCTCTAGGCAGAATAAAAACAATACAGTCAGGCTTCATTGTACATGTAGGCAACAGAGCAACTGGTAAATGTGCCTGATACCAGCCAGAGACACCAGATTCTTCCCCGCAGGCTATACATCACTTCCTTTCCCAGGACTTAAGAAAGCTGCTGCAGACATGTGCCGTTCAATCAATCTCTTGACGCAGAGTTTTCTAAATCGGGGTTTGTGAGTGAGTTTAATAAAAATAGGGATGTAACGCTTCACCCATGATTCGATTCAAAACCATTCTAGAATTAGTTTTTCTGCTATTTTTATTTTCACAAAATCAGATTGAAGACATAAGCACTATCACTTTGTTTTGATATAGCTGCATGTTTCTTTGTGAAAATGTAATATAACTAAACTGAAATGAACTTTTAAAGCAAACCCCAAACCAAATCAGTTTCTCAAATTAAATAAATATCTTAATATACGCAAAGTAAGTCCAATAATTAAGAGGCGACCATTGCATTTTGTTCATGATCCAAACAAAGATGCAGTGTACAGGCAGCAAGAGCCGTGAAAGAAATAGTGAGATATTTAGTTGCAGACCCGCAGGTCCACACACGTTTCAGGACACACACAATCCAGACGACACAATCCAGGCCGGGGCGAACATATATGGTTAAAGACGGATCAGTCCCAGTTTTGTATCGTTAAATGAGCTATCCCAAGAAAGTTGATATGATTTATATGTATTATATTTATTAACAATTCTTGAAATACATGGCGGTTCATTCCAATGTGGCAACCCCTGATTAATAAAGGGACTAAGTCAAAAAGAAAATGAATGAACTAATGAATGAATCAATCAATTAATGACATGAAATCCAAAAAAGCATAAGTTTTTGTATCATATTAAAATAATATTACATGAATAGCGATGAACTAATACGTAAATGAAATGTTACTTCATTATGAACTAATGATAATTAAGGCATGGACTAATCAATAACTAACTTCAATTGCAACATAAGTCACATGGAAATAATAACTACATTAATTGCTTGTAAGTACATGTTTTGTTAATGAATGTATTACACATTAGTTTTAGCTAAATGTAACCAAGATAATTTCATAAATGTGTCGTTATGTCATGGCTTTACTTGGAGGGGCACATCATCATTAACTCATTTGTAACTTCAAGAACTCCTATGTTTAAACCATAGACTGTAAAAGATATGGACGTAGTATCCGTGACATCACCCATAGGTTTCTGAACACTGCAAATGAAGCTACAAGTAAAAAAAAAAAAGCTACAAGTAGGCGCGGCCAACCGTCGCCATTTTGTTAATGCAACGCCGCACCAAATGCGTGATAACAAACAAGGGCAAAGAGGCAGAGAGTGAGCGGAGCTACAGACGCATGCTGGATTCTCAGCATTTTGCTTAGACCTGGCTTAAACAGACTTTTTCCTTTGGGAGAACGCATAATACTTCATTACCTATGACTTGTTTGTGTTCTGACCACAAGTGCTTGGTTTGTATACATCAATAAAGGGTTTAGACTTTTAATACACTGAGCCACTAAACATTGTTCTTATGACGTTTTTCTAAAAGAGGAAACCGCAAATTACTTCCAAACACTTCAGATATAGTCTGTGTTAGTAAATGCAAGGCTGTTTATAAAATCCTGTCACAAATATACACAAAGATACACAGGAGACCCAAATGCAAGATGATTTATTAAAAGGGACAACAAGAGTCTACTGGTATCGATCTCACCAGATATAGTGTGGAGCAAGGGTGCTCGCACCAGGAATCCAACACGCTAAACAGCGGTAATTGTTCATCCGAGAAACAGATCCAAAGTGAAGTCTCTCACTGATATCTTACCAGATATCAAGGGAAGGGGAGGTTAGCGCTATGAAGCAACTCTCAAGGAAATCGACACGCTACCAGTGGTAATAGTTCATCAGAGCAGCAGATTCAGGATGAAGTCTCTCACTAATATAGTTGTAATCAATGCAGGCAGTTGCAACAACATCAATGAAACGAAGACGTGCAAAAGGTCCAAATATATCGACTTATGGCAATACACCACCAGCAGATCAAGCGAGAGCGCCTAACAGGAAGCAGACACAGAAGTGAACAAACAACAGATTGACAAACGCTATATCTACAAACACTGAACATATAAAGGCGCGCGGTAATGCGCAACAGCTGTGACTGATAGAAAACAGCTGAGTGATATGAGTGGTAACAAGACACGTGACAACCCAGCTAATGAATGTAAACACACACACACCACGTGGTGAAGATAAACCCAAACAAACACACCCACTTCCCACACACACATATGCAAGAAGAACAGATAGATCCACAACCGTGACAAATCCAGCACTAACACTGTATGACAACGCTTCAGATTGCCTACAGCTAATCAATCTGTCATTCTGGAGTGTATTACAGGTCTAAAGAACAATAAATGATAAATTATCTTAAATAAAACAAATACATTCATAGAGATGGTATATAAGTATATAATTTCACTCACCTGGGAAATGGAGGCAACTTGAATGGTTTGTGCTCTGCAGAAAAATACAGCTTAAACCAGCCTAAGCTGGTTGGTTGGTTTTAGCTGGTCGACTAGCCTGGTTTTAGAGGGGTTTTGGCCATTTCCAGGCTGGTTTCCAGCCATTTCCAGCCTGGTCTTAGCTGGTCAGGCTGGTAGTTGATCAGCTAAAACCAGCTTGACCATCCTGGTTTAAGCTGGATATAGCTGGTTTTGGCTGGTCAAGCTGGTTTTAGCTGGTTTAAGCTGGTCATTTTCCAGCCTGACCAGCTAAGACCAGGCTGGAAATGGCTGGAAACCAGCCTGGAATGGCCAAAACCCCTCTAAAACCAGGCTGGTCCACCAGCTAAAACCAGCCTAAGATGGTTAGCTGGTTTAAGCTGGATTTTTCAGCAGGGTGAGCACAATTAAGTTCACACAGCATGCTATAATATCTAATAATTGCAGGAAATAATTCCAAAAGGCAAATGACTGTGTAAAGAAACATTAACCAAAACAAAAATATGATGTATATGCCGAGTTCAGCGTCTAATTAGCCAGAATCAGCTGGGGTGACGAGACAGCAGCAGCTAGACATAGCTGTCACTCAAGTGGCCACGCCCTTAATTATGCAGACTTAAAACGAAAACGAAAAAAATGAAACGGATGAGTTATAAAAAAAATTCCCCCCTCACAGTTTTCATGAAGAGTAATCATGGCTATATGCACCAAAGCCATCGTTTGTACCAGGCTGTAAACATGTTTTTATCAGCTGTAAAAATGCCCAATTTACCAATGCAGAAAGAAAGCACTTGGACTTCCTGAAGCCAGCACCCCAAGGCGAGTCGATGAATTCCAGTTTTAGTTACTTTCGTATTGGCTTCCCGAGATGAGCAGGAAGTTGTCGCTTGGTTTAAACGTAACAGTCATACACATCCATCTATTTTATATAGTGTTACATGTGTGTTTACATTGAAAAACAACAGAACAGTGTTCTGTCTACATCAAAATCAATAGTTTAAACAATGTGCTTCTCTAAGTTAAGTCATGACATAAAGATACACTACCAGGTCATGTTGGCTACATTTTGTAAAATAACAGACATTAAATTACAGAAATTTACTTAAATTAACATTTAACATTTAACATTTTACTTTAATTAGTACATTTCTGTAATTTAACGGCCGTTATTTTAGGGTATATTTTCGGCACCCCAGCTGCCGGAAATAAACTGTAAAATTACAGATTTTTTTTTACAGTGTAGCCGTTACGTGAATTCTTGTGACTCATCTTGCATGCCTTAACTCATCAATAGTTCATAATAAAGTAAAGTTTAGTTTAAATATTAGTACATCATTAACCATGTAGTCTTCTGTTATTGTAAAGTGTTGCCGTGTTTTTAACTGATAGGCTATCATTTCTATCAATTTAATGAAATTAATCTTTTTTTTAATTAAAAATGTTGATCAATTTTATGACATTTTTGGCTGTATGTTATGAATAGATGTGTAGTTTGTTTGTTCAACCTATTGGGTTTTATTAATGTCTACACCTACCCCAACACGATACCTACCCATAACAGTAATAAGGGGAAAATGTATTTTTGTATAACGTCTCAAAATGACTGTCATGTGTCATGTCATGTGTCATGTGTATGTGTGTGCACATTCCCACTTGATGCAGCTGTAGCCAACCAAAATTCCCTCCCATTGAAGGCCTGGATTGTGTGTCCTGAAACGTGGGTCTGTAGGTTTGCAGCTGAATAATATTGGAAATAGCCGATGACAAGAATGAATAGCAAGAATGAAAGATGCAGCTTTGCCCTATGCCAGCAGGTGGCGCTTGTTAACTGCAATGATATACACTAGTGTTTCCAGAGACCAGGGTTTGAGTTCAAGTTTATTGCTGTAAACAAAGCATCACTACACTTATCACTAATATAATATGGCAAGATGAAAATAAAATATTCTAAAAACAGTTAGAGGTAGTCAGTTCAGAGGTTCATTCATATCAATTCCAAACTTCAGTTAAGTTGTGATTGGGTGGCACTGTGGCTCAGTGGTTAGCACTGTTGCCTCACGGCAAGAAGGTCACTGGTTCGAAGTCAGTGTTTTGTGTAGAGTTTGCATGTTCTCCCTGTGTTCGTGTGGGTTTCCGTCAGGTGCTCCGGTTTTCGCCACAGTCCAAAGACATGCACTATAGGTGAATTGCATAAATTGTCCTTAGGGGAATGAGCTGGATTGTGGCTGGAAGGGCATCCGCTGCGTAAAACATATGCTGGAATAGTTGGTGGTTCATTCCGCTGTGGTGACCTCTGCAATAGAGACTACACTGCAAAAGGGCTTTTCTTTATATTTTTTGTCTTGTTTCTAATCCAAACATCTAAAAATTATTTTATCAAGTAACATTTTCTTGGCAAGCAAAACATAATGTCTTCTTTTCAGAAATAATATACCAATATTAAGTCAGTTTTTTCTTAAAACAAGCAAAATAATCTGCCAATGGGGTAAGCAAAATAATCTTGTTTTTCCTTTTGACATAAGACTATTTTGCTTACCGTATTGGCAGATTATTTTGCTTGTTTTAAGGAAAAACTCACTTCAATTTGGCATATTATTTCTTAAAACAGGACAACATGTTTTGCTTGTCTACAAAAGTCTTCTTGATTTAAGAATTTTTAGATATTTAGACTAGAAACAAGACAAAAAATCTAAGTAAGAAATGCATTTTTTGCAGTGTAAGTCGCAGGAAAATTAATGAATCGCGATTGGTTTATCACCAATCAAATTATCTGAATCATCACGGTCTACTTGAATCGATATTCAACAGGTTCATGGTTCATCATTACATTTTAAATAAGCTAATAATAAATTAATAGTTAAAAAAGTAAGTGAAGTTTAAATAAATAAATATAGCTGTATTAAGCATCAATTGTGGTATGGCTTAAGTCACAAAAATAACGGGTAGGAAACTCCTGTCTATATTCAACCAGTTTTAAAGTGATCTTGTGCTTTAGCGATTTACAGTTAGTTTTCTCATCCTCAAGGCATTAAAAATGTAGGTGAAAATGTAAGAACATTAAAGAAGATTTTCAACTGAATCTGTGGTCGATTTGTATAGTCAATGGTCACCAAATTTTTTGATAAAAAAATAAACATTTACAAACAAATCCAAATAAATCTCCATGGATATTGTTAATCCACGGCCTGGGCAAGTTTAGTGAGCGTGAGCATCAGGTCGCTTGATGTTCATTTATCAGTCATGCCACATTGAACAATCACAGGTAAAAAACAAAAATGTGCATCCTCAATCTCGTCACCTCATCCCTAGGCGAAGTACATCATCAAGCAACTCATGCTCACTGTATAAATAATGTAAAAATTATGTAAATGATGTTCAATTTCTTTCTTGGCATCAGAAAACCAGTCAGTATCTGGTGTGACCACTATTTGTCTCACACAGCATAACACATATGAATCATGTTGTTGATTGTGGCCTGTGAAAAAGCTGGTGCACTCCTTTTCAATGGCTGTGCAAGGTTGCTGGATATTGGCAGGAACTGGAACACGCTGTCGGGTATGATAATCCAGAGCATCCCAAACATGCTCAAAGGGTGACATGTCCAGTGGATATGTTGGCCATTCAAGAACTGGGATGATTTCAGCTTCCAGGAATTGTGTACAGATTCTTGCAAAACAGGGCAACATGAGGGCCTCTATTATAACGATCTAGGCACAAAGTCTAAAGCGCTAGCGCAAAAGCATTAAGGGTGTGTCTGAATCCTCTTTTGCTATTTTAAAGATAGAAAAATACTCTCTGCGCCCTGAGAATACATCTGTTCTTCTCTTTAAGCTAGTGAAGGGAAGTTCGGATCATTTTACTTACTCTGACCTTTAAGTCTCGTTCATCGAGATGAACAAATCTTTTTCGAGTCATTTCCTGCAATTTGCCAAAATAACATTAAAATGTTACGAGATGCGTCCATATGCTTTTATATTTAGTGCACTAAAATGATTATAAGCAGTCAGTATACTGAAAAAAGCAATAGAAACAGCTGACTATTTACAAATGAAACATCCACATTAAATTAAATGCATAAATTTAAGTTTTAATAAAACAAAATTATGTTTTTTATATACATACTCTACAAAATCATGTAGGCTACATGAAAGACTAATAATTCTTAAGTAATATTTAAACAAATGAACACCAAATCTTTAAATGGCATTTTGGAATATTGCAGCTACAATATATTTCTTTCTAACTTAAAATTGCAGGTAATTAAATTTAAATTAATAAACAAACACATAAATCGGTAAGTCTTCTAAATGATTGTTCTCTGCATTAATGTTGATAATGCTTTTGAAACCCTACTGTGGTGAAATGTTGACATTTCAAATTTGCCTTGTCTGTCCAACAACATATTGAGGTTTTTTTTCTCTCAGGCAATTCGTACAAAATATTGGTTTAATCACATTTTAATATTTAATGTCACATTATATATTAAGTAGGTGCTTAGAATTTAAAGAACAGTTAAATTTGCAATAAATAAACATCAGCTTCTAGGTAATAAAAATGAATAGATGGGCAATGCGTCAATATTACGCCTATAAAAAATGATATTTATTTTATGAAGATTTCATTGTTTATTATTTTACAAATAGTTTCATAATACTGGGTTGAGTCTGGAGGGGCAAACGCTGCGTAAAAACATATGACAAAATAGTTGGCGGTCTATTCCGCAGTGGAATCTCAGCCGATGGAAAATTAATGAATGAATGAAAATTAGCAAATAGCCTACATCTATTCTAAAACCTTGCTCTTGGACAGAAATTTACAAGCGCTAATGGGCGCTAGATGGCGCAACACGGCTACTCATTGCATTATAAAATACAGAAATGCATGTATTTTTTTTAAATAAAAGTATTATTAAATAAATTAATGTAATTATTAGATAATTTGTAAAACAATTATGTTTGTTTACATATATAGTATATGTTTAAATAAAATGTACATATTAACTTTATATGTATAAAGCATTTATTAATATTAATATTAATAATAGGAAGAAGAATCTCAACAACCACAACAGCATCAGAATATGTCAGAATATATCTTGTGATTCTTACAGTTAGACGAAAACTTTCCAAACTATGAGCTGCTGTGATCTGTTGCCTCATGTCACAAGCGCGCGCGCACACACATACACACACGCACTCTCACTCGTGTGCTAATGCTGTGATCAGTCAGTCTGGAACTGGAGTCTCGTCTGTCCGCGTTGAGCGGTTTCATTAGTTATGAACACATAGATTATTTACTTGGTTGCAGCCTGTGAAGCGCAGACCGTCTGTTTTTAAAGGTAAAAGATTGTATTAGTTCATAATACCGCTGTTGTTATATTTCGCTCAGTCTGTTCATCTGTTTTTTGACGGTCGAGGCTGTTACTATCTAATCCGTACGCTACAACTTCAGCGAAGTCTAACGTGACGCTACTAATATTTATGAAGTCAATCTGTGTTTTCAGCGTCTTTATGTCGTTTAGAAGCTAGCATAAGTTGATCATGTTTTCAATAAGCATTTCTCAGCTAAATGTTTCTTGTAAATAAACTTCATGTGACTTCGTTTTTAATGCATGTGATTGGTCTGAAACACATGGAAGTCGATATTAAGATGGAGAATTGTGTCAGTTAGATCACATTATGCAACATTAGATTTATGTACTAGAACGAGCAACATTTGTGGCTTTTTTTCCTCCCTTCTTTTTTTTGTTAATATTTTTTTTAAGATAGAGAGCTTTTTTGTCCTTCCATATAGATCTACACAAACTAGCTTGGGATAAAGTTGGTTTTATAAAGTGCACTCAATAATATAGGCTAATTTTAGAAAAATATTCTTCGCTAATTCTAAAAAGTGAAGTCATATTAATAGCAGCCAATGCCTATCAAAGTACAACTTTATTCAGAGTAAATAAATAGTGCTAAAGTTGTTTTGAAGTCATACTTGCATGTTATTTCAGACCGAATGTTCAAAGTAGTGTGGTAAACAATATAGGGACGGTGTCACAAGTTGTCACTGTTAAAAAAATACCAAATGTGCAAATATAAAAGCAACTTTACCTCAGTAAACTAAAGCATATGCTACTTTCAACATTCCTTGAGGTCTGTACTTGTAATTTTACTGTAATTCTGTACTGTAAATTTGTCAAGGTAAAATACTTTAATTTCAATACAACAAGTAATGTACATTTCAAGTGTAAATAATTGCTAGCTGTTCCCATGAGACTCTGTGTTTTGTGTTGAAACCTTGAACTTCAGAAGGACAGGATGCTTTGTGGTCACCAGTCTACTTCCTTACCTTCTTTCAGAGTGTGAGGTGTGGCCCACGCCGGTTTCCAGTTCAGTAGCCCGCTCAAACACTAATACATCTCAAATCTGCCTCGTATACACAGTGTTGCTACAGTAAGGCATTGGAATATATGCTGTTTCGCAGTTGTACGTTAAACAGAGGAAGTGGGCCAACAGAAAGCATGTGTTTCTGTTTGAAACCCTCCAGTGAGAACTAATGAACCACAATCACACTGACATGTGGCCTGCTGCACATGCGTGTGCTCAGAAAAAAGCTGCGTGTGGTGTTACTCTAGCTTTGGAGGCACTTGGAGATGTTCCTTACATAATAAAATTGTGCTTTATTGTTGACGTTTTAATGACATTTTGCGTTTAAAAATTGTATTATGTCTGTGTTATAAATTATGAGATCATCTGGGAAGAAACTAAGATGTTGTCGACTCATTTAAAAATAGGATCATTGCTTCTTTTTTTGTTAGCTTCGAGAATCGTGTGGTTTAGAAGTGATGTGAGTCATTACTTGTGCTTTTTTAAAATCTGGATGATATGTCTTACTAATTCTGACCTTTAAATGTTATCTACATGTGTAGAACTTTCCGAGTTTGTTATGCACTTTAGTGTTTTTGGTAGTTAGCTTTTTTATTTTTAGTGGATTTAAAGATAACACTGATATTAAAATGCTGAAAGTTACAGACGCTCTTAAATTCTTGAGAAATACCTTACATCTTTTCTTTAGTATCCAGAGTTGAGAAGGTCACTCACATTGTCTCTGGGAAAAAGTTCTTAGGAAAACTGGATTCATGTGTTGGGTGTAATAAGTTACAAAATAACTAGTTACTTTAATTAGATTACTTTTTGGCAGAAAAAGTAAAGTAAGTTTTTTTGTTGTAATTTTCAGGTAATTTAATTACAGTTTTACTGTACATAAAATCGTCAGTTTTGGATAAATCAATTAAGAGAAGTAATTAATTGATCAAATAGATTGAACATGCTTGAGAAACAATGACTACATTTACATGGACATCAGTGTTCAAATTTTTTTGCTTTAATCTAATTAAGAGAATGATAAGACTAAGGTGTTTACATGATTTGCTTTTTGAATGTTCCTTTCATGATCTCGTTTTACATATTATAGCGCATAATTCGATTAGCGTCATTGTGTCACCGCGCTATCCGCATTTCCTCCGGAGTTTCATGTAATTTTGGGTGTTTCATTCTTAATTTGTCGATTTTAACTGCAGTTTGGCACTTTCACTTTCATTCACGAACATTTCATGCACGCCCACCGTGACAAACAAGATATTGGATGCAACTATGAACTGCTGAAAGTGTTGTTTCAATGGAAGTTCATACCGCATGCTGAATGGAAGAAAAAAAACCTCTGCATTTCACGATGCAGGTGCCTGTGGTCTGCACTGACTGAGTAGGTTCAAAGAGTGTCAAACAGCCGTGTGTGTGTGGACTATCCTGTCTCAACGCTGCGAAACGTCCTACATGATGGTAATAGTTCGATTAAGGTGTTTACATGCCTGCACTGCACTTCAATAATGCAACTAAAATCAGCATACTCCACACGTCTTAATTCGATTTCTCTTTAGTTTGATTATGACCTTAATCTGATTAAATTAATCAAAAATCGCTGTTTACATGGTAGACTCTTAATCAGAGTATTGACTACGTTTACATGGACACCAATAATTCGATTTTAATGCGATTAAGACAATACTCTGATTAAGAGTCGACCATGTAAACAGCAATTTTTGATTAATTTAATCAGATTAAGGTCATAATCAAACTAAAGAGAAATCAAATTAAGACGTGGAGTATGCCGATTTTAGTGGCATTATTGAAGTGCAGTACAGACATGTAAACACCTTAATGGAACTATTGCCGTCATGTAGGACTTTTAAGTCGCTTTTTGCGACAGGGTAGCCTACTCCACACACACACACACACACCCAGACACACACACACGCACGGCTGATTGACACTCTGCACATACCGAGTCAGTGCAGACCACGGACACCTGCATCGTGAAATGCAGTTTTTTTTTTTCTTCTATTCAGCATGCGGTTTGAACTTTCATCACTCTTCCAGCAGTTCATAGTTGCATCCAATATCTCATTTGTCATGGTGGGTATGCATGAAATGTTCCCGAATGAAAGTAAAAGTGCCAAACTGCAGTTAAAGTCGACAAATTAAAAAGGAAACACCCGAAATGACATGAAACTCCGGAGGAAATGCAGATAGCGTGGTGAAGTGACGCAATGACGGTAATCGAATTATGTGTTATAACATGTAAAACGGGATCATGAAAGTAACACTCAAAAAGCAACTCATGTAAACACCGTAGTCTTATTATTCTCTTAATTAGATTAAAGCAAATCATTTGATTACTGATGTCCATGTAAACGTAGTCACTGGTGTCCATGTAAACGTAGTCAGTGAGTATGTTTACATGGACACCAATACTCTGATATTAATATGATGAAGACAATACTCTGATTAAGAGTCTACCTTGTAAACAGCGATTTTTGGTTAATTTAATCAAATTAAGGTCAAACTAAACAGAAATCAAATTAAAGTGTGGAGTATGCTGATTTTAGTTGCATTATTGAAGTGCAGTACAGACATGTAAACACCTTAATCAAACTATTACGTTCATGTAGGATTTTCACCGAATTTTGCAACAGGATAGTCTATACACACACGGCTGTTTGACACTATGCACCTACTGAGTCAGTAAAGGACCACAGACACCTGCATTGCAAAATGCTGAGGTTTTTTTCCCATACGGCATGCAATATCAAATTACATTAAAACTGCACTCTTCCAGCAGTTCATACTCTCATCCAATACCTCATTTGTGATGGGGGCATGCATGACATGTTCCTAAATGAAAGTGAAAGTGCCAAACTGCAATTAAAGTTGACAAATTAAAATTGAAACACCCGAAATTACATGAAACTCTGGAGGAAATGTGGAAAGCGTAGTGTCGCAATGACAATAATCGTATAACGTGATATAACTGGGAAAATTGGATCATGAAAAAAAAGCAAAAAAAAGCATCAAAAAGCAACTAAAAACACCTTAATCATATTATTGTCTTATTCATTCATTCATTTTCTTTTTCGGCTTAGTCCCTTTATTAATCTGGGGTCACCACAGCGGAATGAACCGCCAACTTATCCAGTATATATTGTCTTATTCAGATTAAAGTAAATAATTCAATTACTGATGTCCATGTAAACCTAGTCATTGAATTGAGTCAGCAATTTATGTCAATAAATAATATGCACACTGTAAAAAATGCTGGGTTCCACACAATTCCTTCATGTTGTTCAAACACAAATCGACTAAGTCAGTGGTTCTCAAACTGTGGTATGTGTACCACTAGTAGTATGCAGGCTTCCTTCTAGTAGTATGCGGGGAATCGCTGAATAATTAAAGTAAAAAAATGAACACTTTTAACCCTTTGACGCATACGATAACATGGATGTAATCAGTAAATTGTTTTTAATAGGCGAAATATTTTATTTTATTTTCAAATTTTTTATGTTTATGTATTCAATCATTTAAAGCTAATTTCCTCCTCATATTTGGAACAGTTGTCAAAGACATTTCCTGTATTTTTATATCCCAATGTTGACTGGTATGGTTTAATCACTTGCTTTTCACACACACAAAGCCTACTCTAACATGCAGTAAACAGATCTAATTTCTATTTTAAATATGTAAGTCCAAATGCGATATCAAATTCCATTAAAAGTACACTCTTCCAGCAGTTCATACTAATCCAATACTTCATTTGTCATGGGGGCATGCATGAAATGTTCCGTAATGAAAGTGAAATTTTCAAACTGCAATTAAAGTCAACAAATAAAAAATGAAACGCCCGAAATTACATGAAACTCCAGAGGATATGTGGAAAGCATGGTGACACAATGACGTTAATCGTATTATGTGCTATAATATGGAAAACAGGATTATGAAAGGAACATTCAAAAAGCAACTCATGTAAACACCTTCATCATTTTATTGTCATATTCAGATTAAGGTAAATAATTCGATTACTGATGTCCATGTAAACATAGTCATTGAATTGAGTGAGCAATTTATGTCAATAAATAGTATGCACACTGTAAAAAATGCTGGGTTCCACACAATTCCTTCATGTTCAAACACAAATTAAGTCAGTGGTTCTCAAACTGTGGTATGTACCACTAGTGGTATGCAGGCTTCCTTCTAGTGGTATGCGGGGAATCGCTTAATAATTAAAGTTAAAAAATGAACACTTTTAACCCTTTGACACATACGATAACACAGATGTGATCAGTAAATAGATTTTAATAGGCGAAGCCTTTTATTTTATTTTCAATTTTTTTATATTTGTTATGTATTCTATCATTTAAAGCTAATTTCCTCCCCATATTTGTAACGCTTGTCAAGGACATATCCCGTTTTTTATATCCCAATGTTGACTTGTATGGTTTAATCACTTGCTTTTCTGACACACAAAGTCTACTCTAACATGCAGTAAGCAAATGTAATTTCTAATTTAAATATGTGAATCCAAATCATACATTTAATATACAAGTAATATTTACATTTTAAAGATATACAAATAAGTCATAAATAGATGCTATACGTATATTTCAAAATTTATAAAAAAGTTTATGTATGAATATGATGACATAGCTTATATTTATGAGGTCCAAGCAACATTTCTAGATTTTGATGAATAGGCTACTATATGTTAATGCTTTACATTTAGGTACAGCAGTTTTTTGTTTATTTTTAAGAACAATGCCATTTTTAGTTAACTTTTAAAAGCAAGTTTTATTATTTTTTTTACCTGTAAGCACAGTGCAGTGTTAATGTTCAAACTAATTATAATGTTTAAAATGGCTAACAATAATAAATATTCATAATAATAAGAATTAATCTCCCACGTTTTTGAACTGTGCAGAGCTATAGGTGCTTAAGCCTACTACGCTACATTATTTCAATAATGGTCATTATGGTGGTACTTGGAGAAACAATTTCAATTACTTGGTGAAAAAAATTTGAGAACCACTGGACTAAGTTAACCTAATTGTTTTATGTTTAATCCAGTTAAATTTGTAAAAAAAAAAAATTAAGTTGTTCATAAACACATTTCTTGATTTTGTTTATCTCATTTTAAGAAGTTTGAACAAGCAGCAAAAGTCTTTTTTTGAGTGTATGAAATGTGTCATTGCTTGCAAATGTATTCTGTTTTATAATATAATATAAATGTTTATTAGTCTTTAAATGTACAATTTTTTGAATAAAGCTAAAATGTCCTTTTTGGCTTCAATTTAAGTCATCGTTGAGTTTAATTTCCATTATGTTGCACTGAGATTTACACTCACCGGCCACTTTATTAGGTACACCTGTCCAACTGCTCGTTAACGCAAATTTCTAATCAGCCAGTCCCATGGCAGCAACTCAATGCATTTAGGCATGTAGAGATGGTCAAAATGATCTGCTGCAGTTCAAACCGAGCATCAGAATGGAGAAGGAAGGTGACTTTGAACATGGCATAGTTGTTGGTTCCAGACGGGCTGGTCTGAGTATTTCAGAAACTGCTGATCTACTGGGATTTTCACGCATAACCATCTCTAGGGTTTACTTGTTGACGCCAGAGGTAAGAGGAGAATGGCCAGACTGGTTTGAGCAGATAGAAAGGCAACAGTAACTCAAATAACCTCCTGTTACAACCGAGGTATGCAGAATAGCATCTCTGAACACACAACACGTAGATTAAGGCAGTTCTGCTGAAGGCAAAATGAGGTCCAACCTGTTACTAGTAAGGTGTACCTAATAAAGTGGCCGGTGAGTGTATATGTAGTGCATTTAGTTTTTTAGTGAGTCAAGTAACTAAATAACCTTTATTAAATTAAGTTGAATACCTGAGTTACTAGTAGTTTAAAAGGTAATATAAATACAATTTTAATGATGTAATTATTAACTTTAAATTAATTGACTTAAAAATTAAAAAACTTAACCAACACTGTTCATGGGAAATAGTGAACAGTTTTAACAAAAAATAGGCTTGGATGATAAAACTGTATCTAAATTAAGGTATATTATTGACACCAATATAATTTTTTTTGATTAAACCTATTGATAGTTTCATTTATGGTGTTCTGTGAGTGACGGCAGATGGCAAAAATAGTAGTCAATATATATTTAATGTATATTTTTATATATTTAATATATAAAAAATATATATTTGAATGCAACAAAACGATACATTGAGTATCATCGTCATCTTCATACAAGACAGCTTGATCATTCCAGTATTCTGTGTTCACCATCATGCCTGGAAATGCGCATTGCACTGTAATCTATAATTGCTTCATTCAGGACTTCATTGAAGGATGCAAAATACCTTATAATGACAGATTTCCTATTTTCCTACACTATAATAAAATGGAGTGTATTGAACCTAAAATAATAAAGTTTTCCCCTCAAAAAACTTAAGAATTGTGTCGTTTTAGCTCATTTTAAACGAGTAGTTTCAGCAAGCAGCAAAAGTAATTTTTTGAGAGTATATCTGTGTATATTAAGATATTGAAATAGCTTTGAATGCATGTTGCACAATTTGTTGCAAGTGGTTTCACTTTTGTTTAATTATTTGGAGCAGTAAACATGTCAGTCTAAATAATTAAAATGAATCTTTGACTTCTGTTGTCTTCATTTGTTTCAAAAACACAAATTTCTTTACAATTTAAAACAGCATCTTTGGATATCTTTTCTGCTGGAGATACTGTTGTCCTAAAAAACTAAATAAAAATAAATAAAACATTAAATAACAAAAAAATCCTACACATACCTTAGGAACGGTATGTCAGAAAATGTTAGCGGTTTCACAACCTTGACTTTTCCAAACCGCGGTATAGCTTGAAACGGTTATCGTCCCATGCCTAGTGCATTGTGTCTGACATTGCATCTCTGAGTGATGCAATCTCAGTTTACATCATAAAGGCTGCATCCAGATACTATTGGATTATTCTCTCATTCGGTATTCACCTTCTTTCTTTTGCTCGAGCGAATGGAATTTTTTTTGGTCATGCTGCTTCTCGATTCTAAGATGACATTTGGGCCATCTTTATTGTCGAACTCTGCTTTTAAGAAAACTATTATTTTAAAATGATCTTCAGCCAGCCAAAGTGGCTAGTGAGAGTCTAACGCGCCACAGCAGAAATTAATTTGCATTTGGCGGGTGTAAATGTAAAGCCCTGGTCATAATTACAAAAGTGTTGTGCATAAAAAATAAATGTTTACTGGGTCAGTATAACTACTCTATATAATGCAAGAGGAAATCTGATTATGACAATTGTGTCATTTTACCTGTAAAAATGGTCAGTAATGTTGTCAACTACAAATTGCAAGCATATATCTCAAACACAATAATTCAACCTTATAATTATGAATAGTTGTATTCTGATGTCATCATTTTACTGTGCATTAATGACCAGGACATATTTAAAGTCTGTTCAAGTCCTCCATTCCAAGTCTATACAAAATTTGCATTTTAACCAACAGTAGACCTACACATAGGGCTAATATTATTAGAGTTGTTTTACCATACACTCTCAGAAATAAAGGTTTGCGAGCTGTCACTGGGGTGGTACCTTTTTGAAAGGTACATATTTGTACTTAAAGGGTCCTTATTAATACCTCAAGGGTACATATTAGTACCTAAGAAGTACACAAATTTTTAGGTACTAATATATACCTTTCAGGTACCAATACCCTTTAAGTACAAATATGTACCTTTCGAAAAGTACCACCCAAGTGACAGCTCTTGTACCTTAATTTCTGAGAGTGTATGTTTAAGAAATAACAATAATAATCGCTTACTGTTATTAACCTTTATTTTACATCTACAGAATCGTGAGAAAATCATGGTCCTGATTTTAAGCAAAAACATCCTGATTCTCATTTAACCAGAATCATGCAGCTCTACTGGACACATAAATTAATATGACTTTTAAGGACTATTTTTACTGCTTTTAAGAGGCAATATTGTTTCATCTGTGTTAATAGCAAATCCCACTATTTTTACTTTCTTTTCAGCCTAAGCTTTTCTGAGTCTACGCGTTTTCTATGGGTTGTTTCACCTAGTTTTTGGATGCAAATAGGTCACTAATATGTAGGTCATCACAGAAGTCGGATATGAATGTGGCATTAAAAATGGCAGTGTGTATATTTATGTACATATGCAGCCTTAGCAACAATGTATTTTTGAAGCATCACACATTTGGTATAATGGTTTTAAGCACTTAACATTAGAATGTTCTTTAACTTTGAATTAGGGCTGCACAGTATATCAGCATCGGTATGACAACATGTGTGTTCACAATAGTCACATCGCAGGATATGCAATGTTAAGGGATTATAGTTGATCACACTGTAAAAAAAAAATCCTGGTTGCCTTAAATTTTTAAGCTGAATCAAACGAACCTTATGAGTCCATTGAACTTATATTATGTTAAACCTACTTAAAACAGCTTGTATAACTGTTAAAATTAAGAAAAGCATGATTAACTTGGATTAATAAGTTACAATGACCTAAACAAATATGTTGTCATGACTATTTTATCATATAATTTTTTTTACAGAGCAGCACAATAATTACGATGTGGAGTCATTGCAACGTATAATCATAACAGAGTAAAACTTTATGATTTGCATGTGTTTTCAAAGACAATCATTCGGACACAAACAGTACATTTGTAACTTTAACGAGAACCAATTTTACTGAATTATTAATACAATGACGTTTATAAAGTGTTATTTTACATGTCACTATTCAATTTCTGTAAATGAATGCTGTTTGACTCTCCTGAAAACCATAAAGCGCTATTTAACTTTTTTCTTTGCTCTGTTGTAATTATTCTTGCTAGTAATTTGTTTATTATTTTTTATACTTTATTCACAACCTTACAAAATCAATCTAAATCAATCAATTTCCCCAAAAAGAACTATTCAAGTCTAGGGATGCTCATTTCGATTTATTTTACCAACCAACAACCGCAGCTCGTTAACCGAATATTAACCGTTAACCATTAACAGATAAATATTAAAATATTATTTAATAAAAAAATAATTGAGGTTTCTACTTTGTGACACATAAAATATTTAAAAATACAGATTTATATTAACATGTGAACAGCAGCATACAAAACATAACAGAACATCTTCACGCACCTGCAGTGTTACAGCATAGAAACAAAGAATAAACTAAATAATAATAATAATAATAATAATAAAATAAACAGGCCTGCCCTAGATATTTTTCACCTAAATGACCAGTTTAGATAAAACAAAAACACTGACTGAATCTTTTTTTAAGAACCGGCATTTGCTGATTTTTCCAAACAGGTTTTTTTCGTCCGCCATATAAAAATATCAGGCTATTAAATCGATTGCTCCTCTGAAAATATGCATTTGATTAAAGCTTTGTTGTTATGATGTCACAAAACCCCTTTTAACATTATAATAGAAGTCATTAGTTTAAAGATTATGTCATAATGACTTATTTCCTTCGTCTCACTCGCAATCAGCATCAGCGCTGATTTGTGTCAACTCGTCTGTCAAACTGTGACTAGAAATATTCTTCTTTCATTTTGCTTCTTTGACAAAACACGTTTGTAGGCACCTGTGGTTGCATGTGTTACCATCCCGCAAGTTAACAAATATTTGTTGAACATCAGGGGTCCCGCACCACACTGCCTTTTATGTTGACAAGAAAAAAGAAGCGCGGTGCTCTTTTTTTTTTATGTCACTATAGAAAACGACCGAATCAGCTGGTCTATTGTGCGTGAGTGTTGCTGTCCATGTTGTTATATTTGTAACATACAGAATAACATTGTGATATCCATCAACGTAAAGTAATATGCCTTCAGCTCTGGCTAACTTGAAACTGCAATTACAAGTTTCTCCTCCATCATTAAAAAAATATCCGTCGTCCTGACAACACAAATACTTGCTTTCATTTGATTGAAGAATGAAAAAAGTTTTATTTCAACGGCGAGCACACAGTGCGCAACAGCATAACGTGAGGCACGCAGGGCGCATAAGCAGCGCACAAAACAGTTAATAAAGCATTAAAAAATGCCCTTCTCAACGCAAAAAGCACGTTCGGTGATCAGCCCCTTATGCAGCCAAACTTTAAAAATATATAAAATAATATTTTTTAATCGTTTAACTGATACCATTAATCAGTTACAAACGCACCCCTTCAGTTAACCAGTTATTTTGAGCATCCCTATTCAAGTCATATGGTGAAATTGTATTCATATTGCAATATGTACCGCAGAAAAAATCGCAATGTCAGATGTTTAAAATATCGTGCAGCCCTATTTTGAGTTATTTAGTCCACTCTATATTTCATAGTGTGTAATCACATGCTAAACAGTCATGCTAGCTATTAGTTGAGGAGTTTGTTTTGACATCATATCCAGAGACAGGATGTCCCAATATTGCACTGCAAATAGTTTAGTGGTTCACAGAACAGCCCTGAGAACATTCGTGGTATACAAATAATATATGAGATTTTACAAAACATCGACTCATTTATTCTACATTGTCTTAATATTATTTGATTTTGATTGTCCGATCAGTCCATGTGGTCAGTCCATGGAAAGTTCAAGCCTGATGTGAAACTAATATTGCTAAATCTTAGCATTTGCGCATAGTGTTTTAATATAAGATATAAGGAAGTTAAAGGGATAGTTCACCCAAAAATTAAAATCCTGTCATCAATTACTTATCCTTTACTCATTTCAAACCCTTATGATTCTCACTTACTGTTAAATAACGCTGAATATTTTGTGAAGAAAGCTGGAAACCTGTGACTTCCATAGTATTTTTATTATGATGGAAGTCAATGGGTAACAGGTTTTCAACCAAATACGGTTTGGAACCACTTGAGGGTAAATGATGAGTACATTTTGAATGAACTATCCCTTTTATTTATTTATTACTGAAAGTTCAGTTCTGAAACTAACCCCATGCTGTTCCTAATGTGAGTATAGACCATTTCGAGGGATGTAAACAAAAACAATAGTCCCAACGCATTTCCTGTTTTACATTTTTAATTTCTGTAGCTTCCGAGAATCCAAAAAGAGCTACATATTGATTAATAATGTTATGATAACTGTTTTAACATGAAGTTATGATTGAGTTGCTTCTTGTT
Organism: Danio tinwini; assembly: GCA_903798205.1. Taxonomy (NCBI): domain Eukaryota; kingdom Metazoa; phylum Chordata; class Actinopteri; order Cypriniformes; family Danionidae; genus Danio; species Danio tinwini. The sequence goes on from CAIGQZ010033189.1 coordinate 7,138,331, forward strand.
ACAGTTATGAAACCGTTAGATAACAAGCAGGAAATGTTCATGGGCCAATGACATGACCACATTGAAATGGTCTATACACACTTTCATGTGTCTAAGTTGTGTGTATTAATGTTGCGTGTTTGTGTATTGGCTGAACTGTGCACAGATCAGTGTTGAGGATCTTTCTCTATCAGCACCTTTTCATCGCCCTCCTCCTATCGTTGACCTGTGATTAATGGTATTCACAAAGGAAGTGATCCTGCTGTGTAAACAACAGCTTGTTGGTGGTGGCACACCTGTACCTTTGCCTGCATCACATGCCAATTTCAACCGGATCCAACTGTGGATTTAGAGTTGGCATTTAGTCTTGCACATTTTCACTTTAAGTCTCATTATACTATTAGGTTAAGGCTGTGGTATCGAAAATGATTGAAGCTTAAAGGTATCCAAAAAATGTAGTCATTTAGACTGAGCTTTTTATTAGGGCTGCACAATATAAGCATAGATATTGCAAAATGTGTGTATCTGCTATGGCTGCACAATATATCGCAATATCAATACTGAAATATATATATGCTATAGTCACATCGTAGAATCTGCAATGTTGAGTTGCGATTAAAATTAACCTGGAAACAAAGTTTAACTCTACTTCAGTAAACAAATGTCATTTTAAGCTAATTTAAACTATTTAGCCACAAGAAATTATAAAATATGTAGCTTTAACAAAGATGAATTGTATTTTTTATTACAGTGAAAACTGTACAGTGTTATTGTACTGTATAAATGCGTTTTTTATGATAAATATGATTTTATTACATTGTTACATTACATTTTACCTCAGTAATGTTAGAATATCCAGAAGACCATAAATCATACACATATCATTTGTATCTTCTGTTGTATTTATTTATGCTTGTAATTTGTTCAATATACTTTATATCAGTTGTCCTTAACCTTTTTATCACTGCGGACTGGTCAACGCTAGCAAGTTTTCCACGTTTCTTTTTGGAGTATGTAGATTACTAGGTGACTAGGCATGGGCGGGTATAAGATTCTGACTGTATGATAACCTTGGATAAAATATCATTGGTATTGTGATTACTGCTCAAAAATATGTTCATTTTTAAATGTCTGGGTAAAAAACAAAATCTTTTTTCCCTTTGAGCGCAATTTTATTTTTAGAAACATTTAAAATATTTTAGAACAGTAAACATGTCAGGCTAAATGAAGTATAGACTTCTGCTGTCTTCATTTGTTTCAAAAGCTGATTTTTTTTACAATTTAAAATGCTATCTTTAGATATGTGCTGGAGATACTGTTGTCCTAAAAAAAATATTAAAAAAAAATGTAAAAAAAAAATCGTACAAATACCTTAGGAACGGTATAGCAGGAAATTTTGACGGTTTTAAAACCTTGACTTTTCTAAACCGCGGTATACCTTGAAAACGGTTATCGTCCCATGCCTATAGGTGACCATCAACCATTTTCTCTGAGGATGACAAGCTGACAAAACATTGCTGCAACTCTGATACAAGTTTTATTATTTATTATTCAATTAAAAAGCACTGCAGTGTTTGCATGTTCTGTGTTTGTCTAAGATAATTAGTCTACTGAAATTTGTATATTCTTTACAAAGTATAAAGCTGATCGGTGAGCTCTTGTCACGTGACTTGCGATGCGCTTGCTGCATTCTGAAAATGTTCGTTGTTTTCAACTGGGTGCAAGCCGCGTGCTTCCATTGGAAATAACAAACTTGTGCATGGAAAACACTGGATATGTGAACAAGGCCACCATCATTTGCGATCTCCAGCTTCTTATGCAGACATGCTGGGTTCACCTGATTTGTTGTCATATGGGTTGCAGATCTATTTTTTGGCAGTTTGTGGGTCCTTCGCTGGGCCTTTGTCTATTCACAAAGACACTTTCCAAAGACGTCTGTTTCTTACTCATTTTGCTAGCTTGTGGTTTACATTGTGGCGCTCAAGTGACCAAAATAATTTGGTCATTTTTCAAAATAAAAGATCGTTCAGATTCAGATAATAAATAAACTGAAATTATTAATGATTTCTTGTGCAGCCTGGTACCAATTAATTCACTTACCGGTCCGCAGCCCGAGGGTTGGGGACCACTGCTTTTATTTGATAATTTAAAAACATTACATAATTATAAACACACTCCCTACAAAATTTATACAATGCAAAATTATGAATTCTTGTTATTTAAATCATCGTATGAAATTAAATTTTTATCACTATATATATCGCAGAAAAACAAAATATTGCAATGTCTTTTTTTTTTCAATATCATGCAGCCCTAGTATATGCAATTGTCACATCGCAGGAGCCACAGTTTAAAACATACATGATTTGTGGGGTTATAGTAAATGTTAAAGATTAATTATTTTATAATTTTCATATGATTTGAAGGCATGTGACTGTGCGCATTTCAAGCAACTTTAAAGAATTTAATACGCAGAAGATATTATGAACAAAAATATGTTAATGCAATTGTAACTTTAATTAATTGTTAATGCAATTTAAAGATTAATTGTATTTATGTGCATATGCGGTGAACATGCACTATTATGTTATTTTACATTTGATTATTCAATTTGTGAATGCTGAATAGGCATTGGACGATAACTGGTTTCAAGGTTTTAAAACCGCAAAAATGTTCTGTTATACCGTTCCTAAGGTATAGGCAAAGCTTTTTTTTATGTTTTTTGTGTGTTGTAAAGGAATCTGTGCTTTTGCTGAACTGATGAAGCTGATGAAACTGATGAAGCTAGCAGCAGTCAATGACTTCTTTTTATTATTTACCTGACATGTTTACTGTTCCAAAATATTATAAATGTGAATTGTAAGTTGAAAAAATATAAAATTAAATACTGTATATTGTGTTAAATGAGGGAAAATATGTTGTTTTTTATGAAGACATGTAAAAATAACTCATTTTTGAGCTGTAATCACAATACTTTGATACCGCGAAACCCTGATATTTTTGTCCAAGGTTATCATACCATCACAAACTTATACCGGAAATGGCTAATACCGAATGCTAGACTCCCAGGAAACCATGAAACATGGTTTATTTAAATTGTTTCTTTGGTCTGCTGTATTTATCAATGCTTGGGATTTGTTTACAATTTTTTCTGCAGATAAAATTATCACAATCAAACAGGGATGTGACTTCCGTATTTTCCGAGCTCAATGGGGCGACCCCTGTGATTTAAGTCCAAAGTTATTTTATTTTTATTTATTTATTCTTTCAGGGATATAATTACAATATAATAATTAATATAATTGTAGACCTAGGCTGTTGTGTATAATCTTATGTCGAAAGGAAAAACAAGATTATTTTGCTTACCCCATTGGCAGATTATATTGCTTGTTTTAAGGAAAAACTTACTTAATTTTGGCATATTATCTCTTAAAACAAGACAATATGTTTTGCTTCTTGATTTAAGAATTTTTAGATATTTGGACTAGAAACAAGAAAAAAAATCTAAGTAAGAAAAGCATTTTTTGCAGTGTAAACTTTAATGTTACATTAAGCTGTATAGAAGTGTCTTGAAAAGTATCTAGTCAAATATTATTTACTAAAATCATGGCAACGATAAAAGAGATGAGTTATTAGAAATGAGTTATTAAAACTATTGTTTAGAAATGTGTTGAAAAAAACAGTAAAAAAAATTAATGGGGGCTAATAATTCTGACTTTAACTGTATATGACTGTCAACATCTCAAAAAATGTGTTTCGTGACCCTTTAAGTGGAAGATCATATTTACCAAGGCTTTCAATAATTCTGCTAGTATTTTTTTTCCTTTCTTTTACAAGGATGAATATATTTATGCAGACGTCGGTAGCATGAGACACTGATTTCTGTTAAGCCATTACATTCCCTGAGACTGTGGTAAATAAATTATGCTCACTTCTCTTGCTAGCTTTGACCTGTTTTTCTTGGTCAGCTTATAAAAGACCAAACTCTTTTTTTTCAAAGAAGCTTTTTTCCTTCAACATTGTGAAAAAAGAAAGGTGTTTTGGATCTTAGTCCTTAGACTTAGGCAGTTTATCATTACCATTAAATATATAAATATCATTAAATATATTATATTATTAAAGGGTTAGTTATAGCCAAAAACAATATGGCATCATCCACTCACTCTTTATTTATTTCAAACAAAAAGTTTTTTTTTTCCTCTGTTAAACACAAAAGAAGATCAGTACCAATAGCCTATTTAAGTGCATCGACACAGCACTGAGGTATTTTTTATTTTAATTTTTTTAATATGGAAGTCAATGGTTACAGGTTTTCAGCTTTCTTCAACATATCTTCTTTTGCGTTCAAAAATAAAAAAAGAAACTTATAAAGTCAAAGACTCAATATTATTTTTGAGTGGGCCATCCGTTTAAGACAGGGGTGTCCAAACTCGGTCCTGGAGGGTCGGTGTCCTGCATAGTTTAGCTCCAACTTCTTTCAACACACCTGCCTGGAAGTTTCCAGTATACGAAGAAAGAGCTTGATTTGCTGGTTCAGGTGTGTTTAATTGGAGTTGAAACTAAAATATGCAAGACACCGGCCCAGGACCGAGTTTGGACACCCCTGTTTTAAGACGTGGGTTATTACTCCCATGTCATTGACAACAAGGTATTCCAGAACTTCATTTTTTTTATCCTTTCTTTTTTATATAGTGAACAATACCCTCGCAGCTCATGAAACATTTATTTATTTGTTTGTTTATTTATTTATTTATTTATTTATTTATTTATTGTGATCCATAAACAATAAGATTAAAAGACATCAAAGTATGTAATTGATGACAAAACAGCTTATTCGATGAGCTACTGTATCTATTTATTACTCTCACATTTAGTTAGGATCATTAAACGCTATCAGAAAACATGAATTTAGTGCCTTTAGTGATAGAACAGCTTTCACTGGGACATTTACTTTACTTTTAGTCTTTATCATACACTTTTATCCAAAGCGACTTACAAATGAGGCATTCGGTGATTCAACATGAAAACAAACAAGAAGTGCTACACTGTAAAATATTCAACTTTAAAGGGCACATAGGTTACCACTTTTTCCAGATTTAATATAAGTCTTTTGTGTCTCCAGAATGTGTCTGTAAAGTTTAATCTCAAAACACCCATCAGATTTTTTATTATACCTGTCATAAGTTCCTTTTTTGTAGCATTTAGCAGAAGCTAGCTGTTTTTGTGTACTGCGCCTTTAAGGCTAGTCCTTCACACCTACCGTTGACACGTGCCTGGCAGCGGCTCCCTCGGCTGCGTCAGACAACAGACAAACACGAAGGAATAAGATCTCACGTAACATTTGTGAGGAAAAACAACAAGTAAAAACTTAACCAATGAGTATTTGATGCATGTTGTGGAGTTGCAGGATGAGTCACACACAATGTCGTTACAAAGTTCACGCACACACACTCACACACACACACAGCGCTGACAGGCACACACAGACAGCGCACGTTTAGCTTTGCACTGTTTTTGCACGCAAATGTGACAGAATACAGGTTAATATACACTGCTGTATGGATATCTGTTATGTTAATGTACAAAATAAACCTGATTTAACGTCCACAAACCGGGATTGAAGCGTATTTTATGATTGTTCTGACACGCGGCTGTGTTGATGAAGTAAATGGCTGTAATTGATTACACAGATGTACTGTTTTAAAACATTTTAAACTTGTAAAACTCACTCTTGATCACATTTGATGATGATTGATGATCCTAGCAAACGGAACAGACCTTTTATTTACGGTTGCTTAGTGTGCGCATGTCCTGGTCCTGTGTCTGATTGATATGATTACACACGTTACTACGGAGACATGTTAATACGCAGCTGTCAATCAATTCGGTGGGCGGGCGGACCACACTCCTACGTCAAGTTGCGGTCAGTCTGAAAACCGCTCCAATTGGTCCACTGTTTTTATGTTGTTAAATTGAAAAAAAAGGACTGAGTGTGTTTATATCACCCCAATATGACTGTCTATACACTTTACCTACACATATGTCTCTCCAAACAGCTTGAAAAGTAGATTTTTCACCATAGGTGCCCTTTAAATTTACAGTAAATTACAGGCTAATAATTGCATTAATTTCACAGTAAGGTATTGTATGTAAATTCACAGTAAATTACTGCGAGGTACTTTATAATAACTGTAGTAATAAACATTATTAAATATCAAAAAAGTGCCTGTACTAGCATAAACTTTAATGTGTATTGATTTCTATGTTAAATAATAATATGAATGGTGTTTGAATTCCTATAACTAAAGTGCTAAAAATATAGCTATTTTTACAGTAATTTTCTATAATCATAATGCCTGCCTTAATTCCACAAAAAAATTCTGAATACTTTACATTTAAGTTAAATCCTGTAAAGTGACACTAATGCAATTTACTGTGAGAAATTACAGTAACATGTTGTGAAATTTTGGGAATTTATTACAGTGTACTAATACAAGGGAACTATTAGTGCTCAGAGATAGTTAATTCTCATACTGTATACTTCACACTTGTGTGCTATTGGGGATGTTTCCATCCACTCTGGGGTGATTTAAATTTTTTTGTCTTAATATGGCCACAATGTTCTTTGTGTTTTAGCAAATGGAACAATTTTTGTTAACAAATCTCAATTTTGGCACATATTTTGGGAAAATGCTTTGGAAAAGAAATGTACAAAACACTCTGGGTCAATTTACAACCCTTTCATTATGTTAGTGAGCTTGTTTTGGCCCATTGACTTTTATTATAATGACATTTTTGAATTGCAAGGCCATGACACCATATTGTTATGTATTATTTATTGTGTAAATAATGTTTGTTGGAATAGGTCAAATTTGTCATTTTTTTGCTGTTGATCATCAGTTGCAGTGCAAAAAAGGTTTAGTTTCTGGCTTTGGGGTTATATGGCGTAAGGTGTGTCTGTCTGTGAGAGTGCGAGTACAAGACAGACCTTTGCGCACTTACCTTGATATGTCTGAGAAACTATAAATAAGCACTTCATCTCTCAGAACATAGTAAACAGTAATTGTATTTATGCACGTACAATATAATTTGCTGTTATACTCCATAGAACTTCATATAAAAGCCAGAAACTACTTTTGCACAGGCCTATCTAAAGGGTTAATGGTGCCAACTGATGATCAACAGTAAAAAATTTTTACCTCTTCCCAACAAGGAAAATAACCAACAATCAAGAATGCATGATTATATGCTTTCATGGCTTTGCAAAAAAAAAAAATATATATATATAATGGAAGTCAATGGGGCAAAAAACAATATAACATCAATTTGAGCAATACGAAGGGGTTACATATATCACTCATTATACTTAAAGGAGTATCTTTGCAACTTTTCAGCTTTTCTTAAAAGGTACATATTAAAATCTTAGATTTGTATTCCCTTTACAGGGTTTCTGCAGGTTTCATCAAGTTAAATTTAATACTTTTTAAGACCATTATGAATGAAAATTGTAAACTCATAAAGGGCTAAACACGGCGGAATTTTTCAAATGGCCCAGATGCCAATTTTTTTATTTTTCCTGTCAAAACAATATATTATAGTTGAATACTTAGCAAAATATTTTAAATATTGTGTAAAAAAACACAAAAAAACAAGCAAGCTCTATTTGTATCCATACGCTTTTTTTACAACTTAAACTTTCTTTAAATTAAATAAAAACAAATGTTTTGAAAGTTTGTAAAACTATAATAAACTAAATCTATGCACAACAATCTGTCCAGGTCTTTGTCCTCAGCAGTAAATACATGGAGCACTTTAACCAAATGCTATTGAAGGGAAAATAATTTAACCATTAGTTAAAAATGGCCTTTTTAAATAAAAAGTTTTATTGAGATGCATTGTTGGTAATTGTATGGGTTTTGGCCAGATTGCGTAACAATACATAAACAAAAGAAAAAAAAGACCTGTTTAAAAAAGATTTAAGACCTACAACACAATATTTCAGTAAATTAAAGTTTTTTTTAAGGCCTAAAATTTAGATTTTGAGATTTAAGACATTTTAAGAGGTACTAGCTAAGTGTACTGGCTGTTTTATTCATAAAAAATGCACATGTTTCTGTAAGTAAAGGAAAGTTTGAAAGGGAAACTTGTGTTTCCATTTATATTATCATATGTTTTAAAAAGCACAGGTGGTTTAACAGCAAGGTGCCCATGTGTCTCAGTACAACAGTTGTTTGGTGAACTGGAGATTGTAAATGTCCCACCTGTCCACAGAGAATGTGAACCCACAGATGTCAACACATGGTGCTGAGCAGGCAACAGACCTGCTGTAGATGCCTGACATGCAGAACACAGCAATTTTAGTTGCATATCTCAAATCTATGTTAATGGAGGATTTCATTTTGTGGCCATTTGTATGTGATATCTTTCAGAAATACAAAGAAGAATTTTTTTTAGTACATTAATGTAATGTAAATGCACCCCAAATTTGAATCCTCAAATAAGACCTAATTAAACCAAATACATTTTATATATTTTAATTCTTCAATCTAATCGCTGTAATGATGCTTAATATTTGTAATTTAATTTAAAGAGACACTTTAATCTGAAATTTTAACTTGTGTATGTGTCTTCTGCCGAAATGTCTTGCTTATTCAGTTCATGATGGATCTATTATGGATTTTTTCCAACATAATATAAAGCAGGGCTGTACGATTATGGAAACATACACTCACCAGTCACTTTATTAGGTACACCTTACTAGTAGTACAGGGTTGGACCCCCTTTGGACCCTTCAACAAGGTGCTGGAAATATTCCTCATAGATTTTGCCCCATATTAACATGATAGCATCATGCAGTTGCTGCAGATTTGTCAACTGCACATCCATGATGCGAATCTCCCGTACCACAACATAACAAAGTTGCTCTCCTGGATTGAGAACTGGTGAGAGTGGAGGCCATTCAAGTACAGTAAACTCATTGTCATGTTCAAGAAACCAGTCTGAGATGATTCACGCTTTATGACATGGCGCATTATCCTGCTGTAAGTAGCCATCAGAAGATGCGTACACTGTGGTCATAAAGGGATGGACACAGTCAGCAACAGTACTCAGGTAGGCTGTGGTGTTGACACAATGCTCAATTGGTACTAATGGGCCCAAAGTGTGCCAAGAAAATATCCCCACACCATTACACCACCAGCCTGAATCGTTGATACATGGCAGGATTGATTCATAATTTCATGTTGTTGACATCAAATTTTGACCCTACCATCTGAATGTTGCAGCAGAAAGCGAGACTCATCAGAACCAAGCAACGTTTTTCCAATCTTCTATTGCCCAAATTCGGTGAGCCTGTGTAAACTGTAGCTGACAGGAGTTGCACCCGGTGTGGTCTTCTGCTGCTACAGCCCATCCACCTCAAGGTTCGATGTGTTGTGCGTTCAGAGATGCTCTTTTGCATACCTCAGTTGTAAGAGTGGTTATTTGAGTTACTGTTGCCTTTTTATCAGCTCGAACCAGTCTGACCATTCTTCTCTGACTTCCGGCATCAACAAGGCATTTTTGCCCACAGAACTGCCGCTCACCAGTTATTTTCTCTTTTTCGGACCATTCTCTGTAAATCCTAGAGATGGTTGTGCATGAAAATTCCAGTAAATCAGAAGTTTCAGAAATACTCAGACCAGCCCGTTTGGCAGCAACAACCATGCCACGTTCAAAGTCACTTAAATCACCTTTCTTCCCCATTCTGATGCTCGGTTTGAACAGCGGCGGATCATCTTGACCATTTCTACATGCCTAAATGCGTTGAAGTCTGGTCAGTTGGATAGGTGTACCTAATAAAGTGACCAGTGAGTGTATGTGATATGCAATATTGCTGACTATTGCGAGTTACAATGGCTTTACTGATCACTTATTTGCTGATTCAACTATCACTTTTTACAGCGTAAAATAAACAGTAATAGATATTATTCTATATTGTCTAATGGTAATAGGGTTGTTAATTAATCAAAGTCGATTTTTTTATGCACATTTTGTCAGTAAAGCCGGTTCTAATAAAACCTCCATCACTTGCTTTCAGATGGAGCAGCATTTACTAAACAGAATCATATAGTTTATTGATGAAACTTTGTAAAAATGTATATTAAAATCATACTCAATTCAATAAATCAATCAATAATGATTATGACAGCTGTTTGCGTTGCTTCTCAATGAACTATGGCTCTGTGTAGTATATGATGCACTTGAAATTAGCATGTTTAATTAACTCACTTCAAAACTTTAGTTGAGAGTTTGAAAAAAAAATGCTCTGGGATTATTAGTCATGATGAATAAGTAACAGAATTGGAGTAGCATGTTGTATGGATGGAGTCCTGGTTATAATATGGGCAGCAAAATTCTAAATCAACTGAAGCTGGTGGAGAGATTTATGTGGTAAACTAAATTAGAATAGTCAATGTGGGAGGTGACAAGTAGGTGAACTAGAGTGGCAGTACTGTGTCAGGGTGAGAGGTGAACGGAGGTGTGCAATAGACAAATTTTACGCGGCCGCCATTATTAACAGAGAAATCAAGGCTGCGGTGGGAAGAAACCCGGAAGTATAGCCTGAGTCACACAGGAATGTTGTGTACCTGGCTGTATATCTTATCAGCGAAGTGAAAGCAACACAAATTTATAATTTCACCGCCTTCCGAGTGACCCGAAGGTCCGTTCTAAATGAAAAGTGAAAATAGAAAGGGATATTTGACCTCATTTTCAGCTAAGTTAAGGGAAATGGCACTACTTAGCTAATGTTTTCTTTCCCAAACACACATTTTAGATGCCATTCATCAAACTCAAGTTAATGAACTGATTCTTTCACTATATTAGACTTGTCACAATACAAAATTTCCATAATGAAATATAAGAAAACGTTCATTTCTCATTAAAATTTAAGACACTGTTCATGGAGTTCTTAAACAGCGCTGATTGGCCATTGTGTTCACGTGCTCAACAGAAATCACTATGATTGGCTGTGAAGGTCATCAGTTCACCTTACCTCTGTTTACTGAGTGCAAACACAGAAGAGCGATACGCTGATGAATCCGCTGATCTTCACGGCTTTAAAGGGCACCTAGGTTACCACTTTTTCCAGATTTAATATTAGTCTTTTGTGTCTCCAGAATGTGTCTGTAAAGTTTCATCTCAAAACACCCATCAGATTTTTTATTATACCTGTCATAAGTTTCTCTTTTGTAGCATTTAGCATCAGCTAGCGGTTTTTGTGTACTGCGCCTTTAAGGCTAGTCCTTCACGCCCACCGTTTCCACGTGCCTGGCAGCGGCTCCCTCGGCTGCGTCAGACAACAGACAAACACGAAGGAGTAAGATCTTCAGACGTTTGTGAGGAAAAACAACAGTAAGAATCTTACCAATAAGTATTTGATGCATGTTGTGGAGTTGCAAGGATGAGTCACACACAATGTCGTTACAAAGTTCACGCACACACACAAATACACACACACAGCGCTGACAGGCGCACACACAGACAGCGCGCGTTTAGCTTTGCACTGTTTTTGCACGCAAATTTGACAGGATGCAGGTTAATATCCACTGCTGTATGGATATCTTATGTGAATGTACAAAATAAACCTGATTTAACGTCCACAAACCGGGATTGAAGCTTCTTCTTTTATAATTGTTTTGACACGCGGCTGTGTTGATGAAGTAAATTGCTGTAATTCATTACAAATATGCACTGTTTTAAACATTTTAAACTTGTAAAACTCACTCTTGATCACATTTGATGATGATTGATGATCAAACTGAACAGACTTTTATTTACGATTGCTTAGTGTGCGCATGTCCTGGTCCTGTGTCTGGTTGATATGATTATACAGTTACTACGGAGACATGTTAATACGCAGCTGTCAATCAATTCGGTGGGCGGGGGGACCGCACTCCTATGTCAAGTTGCGGTCTGTTTCAAAACCGCACCAATTGGTCCACCGTTTTATGTTGTTATATTGAAAAAAAAGGACTGAGTGTGTTTATATCACCCCAATATGACGGTCTATACACCATACATACACATATGTCTGTCCAAACAGCTTGAAAAGGAGATTTTTCACCATAGGTGCCCTTTAAAACGCTCCAATGTCCGTCTGTGTGTTTTCAATCTGTGAAGAGTGGTGAACTGATAACCTTCACAGTCATTTCTGCTGAGCACTGGAGAACACTATGGCAAATCAGCTGTGTTTATGAGCACGCTCAGTGGCGCTTAAATGTTAGCGGGAAATGGATGTTTTTAAAACTTCAGTATCGGGACAACACTGTTAAAGACAACACGAAGATGTGCTACAGAGGACTGCATTGTTTTATTGCTCACCGGGTTACATAGGCTGAAGCAGGCTTCAAGGCAAAAGGAAGCCACCCACGGTGTTTACCTAGTGCCATGAACTGAAGTCTAGGAGGACACTTAAGCATATTACACTTAAAGAGATTGTGATGTTGTTTGATGCCTAATATGCTATTAATTGTTTAAATTAAACAGAACTGAATGATATTAAAGTGTTTACACCATTTCTGCATTTTGAAGTCACAGCAACATCTGCATTTTCCCACCGCACCCTCGCTTTCGTGTTTTAAAATGGTGGTCGTGTGAAATAAGCGTATATTACGAAGATGAATGTAACAAGAATGAGTTATACTATTAATGTGTGCTTTAAATGAAAGGGTGCTGTCAAAGATGATGTTTTACTAAAAAGAAACTGTATTAAGGTTAAGAACAATCTAGCAAACATTTATAATTGTTTAATGACTGAAATGTTGCCAATATGAAACTATATAGCTGTAATGTGCTTTCACATTACAGTGTTAATGTAATATATGAAAATGGTTGGTCTAGCCAATAGCATAACAGCACCTACTGGGTAGGGAGGTTAGGTTTGAGGAGGGTAAGGCCCCATCAATTTGGTCAAATTTGGAATAACATCCAATGCATGCAATATGCAATTGCTTGGCATTGGGTTGTGACGAGATCTCGTGTTCCGAAATTAAATTGCGACGAGATTCCTCAGTAAGGTGAAAAGTTTCCTAGTAAGTTATGATGTTAGCATGGTGGTCTCATGGAGTAAGTGTCTCATCACTCCCCTAGCTTGGAACATAAAATAAAAAATAAATAATTTATTGCAACTTTCTGCAATAATAATATTACATATAATGATATTTTTTCAACATACTGTATTGTGCAGCCGCAGTTTAAAGCTACAACCATTCATTTACCAGCAAAGTTCTGCTTAATTGCTTAATTTTATTTAGTTTTAACCACACATTGGGTCATCTACATAAAAGGGCAATGGCTGAATTGTCATCCAGCAATTTTTCGTGCAACAACAGTACTTGATGAATTACCTGACACAACAGCACTTGTCTGTTGTTGGCCCATGGTAATTGTTCAACCTCACCTCACATGGATGTCTTCCCGCTTCAGGCAGAACTTAAATAAATGTTGTAATATTGCTGGAATGTAGAAGCTTCAGTTCATTTTCATGCGTCTTAGCCAAACAGACCCGGAGGAGGATCAGTAGAGAGTAGTTTGTCATATTCAGTGACCTTCGCAAACTTGTTTTCATCCATCTGACAATTTGTTTTGTTTCTTTTCCAGATTTTGAGATGAAGAAGGACATTGACACGCTAATAGCGGAAGAACGGGCTGACATCATTGAAAAATATGAGAAGGCAAGTTACAGCACATCCTTTAAGTTGCATACCAGCAGACTTTCTATAGTGTTGACCTAAGTTTTTAACTTAAAAAAACAAAATAATAAACCAATGTCTAAAAGCGGAACTAGTTAATGAATCTTCAGTATCCACAATGACAGTACTCTTAGAGAGGAAATCTCAGGGATCAAGAATCCTAGATATTTATAATCTAGACTACACCACATTATAAATGGCTGAATTTTACTGATTTTAGCAAGGTAGTGGATTTTGTATGAAGATAAATATTAAGCATATGTTTCAGACAGGTTTGAAGAGACATAAAGCATCACGTCTAATGAATTAAAAGAATATTCAAATTGAAACCTTGTGTACCTTTCCGAAATAAAGGTACAGAAGCTGTCACTGGGGTGGTACCTTTTCAATAGGTACAAATTTGTAGGTACATATTAGTACTTAAAATTACAAAAGTGTTCCTCTTAAAATTTGTAGGTACTAATATATACTTTTGAGGTGCCAATATGGACCTTTTAAATACAAATGTGTACCTTTTGAAAAGGTACCACCCCAGTGACAGCTTTCGTACCTTTATTTCAGTATATGTAGTGGTCACAATAGTGCCCACTGTAGGTATCAGTGTAAATTGGGTCACAATTCTTCTTTTATTTGTTTGTTCCTCCTAAAAAATTGCTCCATCAGATGACATGTTTTTGTATGAACTAGTTGTGGAAATTCATGGACGATACTGAAGGTAATTTTAGGTAGCCACAGTTAAATAGACAGAATGTTGTATAAACATATGAAGCCTATAAGGAACACTCCAATTTCTTTTAAAAATAGGCTCTTTTGCAACTGACCTAGAGTTAAATTGTTTAGTTTTACCATTTTTGAATCCATTCAGCTTATCTCCAGGTCTAACAGGAGCACTGTTAGCTTTCATTCACATAAATAATCGAATCAGATTAAACCATTAGTATCTCACCCAAAAATGTGTGATCATATCACTAGTGTCATCATATCACTTAGTGTCATCATATCACTAAGACCAATGGAAAATGAAATTATTATGAAATGGAACTATACTCTTATTTCTTTTAATGCATATTTTTACAATTTGTGAAGTATTTACGTTTCTGGCCAGAGGCTAAATTTCCTAAAGGGAAAGCCCTTTTTTATGGACAACAGCTAGATGTCTTGCTAAACTCAAATGCATACTACAGTCTGGATAGAAATTTTCAGTGTACCTCACATACCTTTGTGCCATTTCTGAAGATAAAGTATTTAGTATAGACAAACAAACAAATATGGCTTTTTAAACATTTTTAATAGTTTAAAGTGATATTTCAAACTACTAAAATGTCAATAAAAGTCACTTTGTTCAACTGTAGAGTTAACCTATAATGCAACTAGTAAAGTTTGAGCATGCGAAATTCTGAAACAAAGAGGCTAAAGCAAGAGGATGTGACCCTAAAACAATTGCTGCATTTTTTTAATTTTCTGCACGCTTTGAACTTCTACTGTTCTCACAAATTCATGTGATGCAAAATTGCAGGTCATATTTCACCAAATTGAACTTTTGATCACAGTGGCGTTCGAAATATGACGCATAAGCTTCCTTTTCCAGTCTACAGCATTCGCAGTGTGCCCTTTGATTGTGCTTTTTTGTGTTTAATTTTGTCATGTTATATTGTGGCTGTCAGCTTTTTAGTTTCTTTGTTGGGCTGGTTGCAGGGCAGGCAGGAGGGTGTGCACATTAACCCCTGGGAGGATGCAGACTACAGCATCTTTAAGTTCACAGACCGCTTCGGGTTCCTGCAGTAAGTCTAGCCAATCCATGCAGTTTTACCACACAAGCTAGCAAAATTATCTTGTTCATATAAGTATTCACAGCTTTTGCCTTGAAGCTCTAAATTGAGCTCAGGTACATTCTGTTTCCACTAATCGTTCATGAGATGTTTCAGCAGCTTACTTGGAGTTCACCTGTGGTAAATTCAGTTGATTAAACATGATTTGAAAAGGTATACACCTGTCTATATAAGGTCCCAGGGTTGACAGTGCATGTCAAAGCATAAACCAAGCATGAAGACAAAGGAATTGTCTGTAGACCTCCGAGACAGGATTGTCTTGAGGCACAAGGCTAAGGAAGGTTACAGAAAATGTGCTGCTGCTTTGAAAGTTCCATTGAGCACAGTGGCCTCCATCATTTGTAAGTGGAAGATGTTTGAAACCACCAGGACTCTTCCTAGAGCTGGCCGGCCATCTAAGCTGAGTGATAGGGGGAGAAGGGCCTTAGTCAAGAAGGTGATCAATAACCTGATGGTCACTCTGTCTGAGCTCCAGCGTTCTTCTGTGGAGAGAGAAGAACCTTACTGAAGGACAAATATCTGTGCAGCAATCCACCAGTCAGGCCTGTATAGTTGAGTGGCCAGATGGAAGCCACTCCCCGCCTGGAATTTGCCAAAAAGCATCTGAAGGACTCTCAGACCATAAGAAACAAAATTCTCTGGTCTGATGAGACTAAATTGAACTTTTTGGAGTGAATGCCAATGCATTAGGAGAAAACCAGGCACCGCTCATCACCAGGCTAATACCATCCCTACATTGAAGCATGATGGTTGCAGCATCATGCTGTGGGGATGTTTTTTAGCAGCAGGAACTGGAAGAAGTCAGGATAGAGGGAAAGATGAATGCAGCAATGTACAGAGACATACTGAATGAAAACTTGCTTCAGAGTGCTCTTGACCTCAGACTGGGGCGACGGTTCATCTTCCAGCAGGACAATGACCCAAACACACCGCCAAAGTATCAACGGAGAGACCCAGCCAAAGCCCAGGCTTAAATCCGATTGAACATCTTTGGAGGGATCTAAAAAAATGGCTGTACACATCCTTCCCATCCAACCTGATAGAACTTGAGAGGTACTGCAAAGAGTAAAGGGCAAAAATTCTTAAAGACAGGTGTGCCAAGCTTGTGGCATCATATTCAAAAAGACTTGAGGCTATAATTGCTGCCCAAAGTGCATCAACAAAGTATTGAACAAAGACTGTAAATATTTACAAACGTGATTTTTCAGTTTTTTTTTTTAATAAATGTGCAACAATTTCAAAACAATCTTTTTTCACATTGTCATTATGGGGTATTGTGTGTAGACATTTGAGGAAATAAATAAATTTAATCCATTTTGGAATAAGGCTGTAATAAAAAAATGTGGAATAAGTGAAGCACTATAAATAATTTATATATATATGTAGATGCAAAATTTGGGGTATTGTCAAGGCTAGAAACTTTCCATGGAAATTAATGGGAACATATGATATTTTACAGGAACTAATGGGAATAAACTGTGAATTTGGTTAATTGAAAGTTAGCCGATGACAAGGTACTTTGTTGTAATTGAAAAAAATATCGTACTGCATAATTTTGATTAAAACAACCCGATGTAATGCAGTTCTCTATCCTGCATATTCCTCACATCACACGCGCACAACACTGCGTGCACTGATATTTTCTTGAATCTTGCAAACATAATAATAAAAAAAAAGTTTAATTACATAAATTTATTTTTAAACATAAAAAGTACTTGTGGTAGAGGGTACTGTGCACCAACATTTACCACTGTATAAACAAATACACCGACTGAGGTGATAATGTTTAATACCTGATTATCAAAAGAATATCAAAGCCACATTTCTGCATTTGAGCCCAAATCCTATATTAATTCAAGTTTGATATTTAGGGAAGGGTGGGTAATTTGTTTATTTTACAGCAACCTTAAGGGAATATATTTCGTACATTCATCACTTAAGAATGTTAAAAGAATTACACAAAAAAATTAAAGTTCCACTTACAATTGAATCAGTCAAAAATGTCATTTTTTAATATGTATTAGTTTGTGTGCATGTCAGCTTATGAACAAAATGTTTTTAGTTAAGTTTGTATATACAGTTCTATAAGTTGTTAATATAAGTTTCTCTAAATTTGTAAGTAATTTAAATAAATAGTAAAGTTTCCAACACATAATATTTCCAAAATTTCAGAGATTTCCAATGAAAATTTATTGAACATTTTCCGTCCCTTTGCAACCCTATATATATAATCTTTTTTTATGGGGAATATTGTCACATCTGTGACTAGTGTGTTTTGGGGATTAGCTGTACAAATAAATATAGATAATATATTAATTCTACCTCAATTTTTTTTAGTAGTTGTACATATTTACCAACCATTTCCCTTTTATACTTTCCAGTGAAGAGGAACTGCCAACACCGACTGCAGCGGAGGAGAAGGTGAGATTAGGATATCAACTTTCTAGATTCTGGTAATCGCTGTTTGTCTTTTATGGAAGCAATATACATTTGGTCACCCACTGAAGTTAAGCAGGGCTGCACCCGGTCAATTCCTAGATGGGAGGAGACCACATGGGAAAGCTAGGCTGCTGCTGAAAGTGGTGTTAGTGAGACCAGCAGGGGGCGTCAACCTGAGATCTGTGTGGGTCCTAACGCCCCAGTATATTGATGGGGACTCTGTACGGCTCAGTGAGCGCCGTCTTTTGGATGAGATGTTAAACTAAGGTCCTGAATCTTTGTGGTCGTTAAAAATCCCAGGATGTCCTTCAAAAAAGAGTATGGGTTTAACTCCGGCATCCTGGTCAAATTTGCCCACTGGCCTTTGTGTATCATGGCCTCCTAACCATCCCTATATCATAATTGGCCTCAGCACTCAGTCTCCTCTCCAGCAATCAGCTGGTGTGGGATGTGCGGCACAATATGGCTGCTGTTGTGTCATCCAGGTGGATGCTGCACACTGGGGGTGGATGAGGAGATTTTCCCTCAAAAATGTGTAAAGTGCTATAATAATTTAAGGAATTATTATTAATATTATTTATAAATTTTCAAAATAGCCCTTTACATTATAGTGTCTTGTTATATTTAAAAAAATTTTTTTTTGGCCATTAAGGTTGTGATGGAACTAAGGTTGGATTCATTATGCTATGGGTATTTACCCTGAACCTGTACTGTACAGTAATTATTTTTTAAAATGTACAATTTAAATCACCAATATTTATGTATCTTTTTAAACAATACAGATCGTGTCAATGCACCTTAATCGAGATAAAAATAACAGGCAATACAAAATATTGTCCATAAAGGGCTAGGGATGCACCGATCCCGATACTTGGATCGGATATCAGTTCGATACTGCATACTTTTGCTGGATCGGGTATCGGCCAGCTGGTACGATCCAAGTCCGATCTTGCGCGTGTGCTATATTCTGTGGAATTTATAAGCCAACAACAGCTATGAAAGTAGTCTATTATGAGGCATTGTATGTAGGCCCACTATATCTCAAATGGTCTGAAGCCATTCTATAGTTTAAAATGAAGCACAGATGAATATTTAAGTGGTTAAATTCATGTTCAATTTAGCGCTTCCCTCCGATGCGCCTGTCAATCATTCTCCATTCATTCACAATTCAAACACGGCACGTTTATGACAACACGAAAAACTTTTTCCAATACTATTTGTGCCAATTAGTTTAAATAATCAGTAGAGAAATGCATTTAGTTTTACATTAAATGGGTTCATTTTGACCTGCAACAAGGAGTTTGCTGTTTCTAAATCATGTTGCACTGGAGGGTTATTACCTGCTCTTCCCACACAAAGTAGGCCTACCTGAAATTTAAATTATAAAAGGCTCAGTAATACATTGGACAGGAAGACACTTGTTTTGGAAGTGTTCGCTGATATCGGAGGGCTGCACGCTATGTCTTAGTGATGCATCAAGTGCTTCATTCATGCACTGGCTGCACAGACGCGATGTGCGCTGCTCCGTAAAATTATTCTCACAGTGAGTTTCTGATTTCTCATCCTTCTGACTGAGTTTAATCTTCCGAGGGGAATACTTTCAGTGCTGCAAATAGTTTGTAAAGCCTGGCTCATTGTGGTCAAAGTAGTTGATTAAATTAATAAAAGTGAAACTGACGGGCGCAATATGGATTGTCATTAACAGAAAATTATTTAGCCTAATGTTGGCTACTCAAACTGTGAATATTTCACTGGAATTTTATTTATATTAATATTTTATTTAATAGACCAGTTTGTGTTTTACCGCTGAAGCATATAAGCAGACCTTGTTTTACGATGAGTTTAGGCGAGGGAATGTTTAATAAGTAAAACTGGCCTCAGACAGTTTAGTCTGCATCAAACCTGCAGGAAAATATCAGGCTTTGCTAAAAGGCTGGTTATTTTACCAGTGACTAGTGTGTATAGTGGTAGCCTATTACAGATTTCAAAGAAAAATCTTTGTATAAAAAAAGGAAACATAAGCTGGATCACAACAGATCATATCAATGTCATAATGAATGCTCAAATAATGTAGCCTAGTAGTTTATTAGGTCTGTTATTTTTACTAAAGAAGATATATTGTTTGAGTTTATAAAAAACTGTATTATGTAAAAATAAAAATAAAAAGGCACAGTATCTAGATTGGATCTGTATCGGTCTATACTTAGAATTTTGGTATCAGGATCGAATCGGTTCCAAAAAAAATGGTATTGGTGCATCCCTATACAAGGCATAAAAACTTTTTTTTTTTTTAATGTTGGTTCCGTTCAGTATGATCAGTGTTCCATTATTTGATTAAAAATGTATTATGCTCTTCCTTTAGTACAAACTCCAGGAGATGGAAAGAGAGGAAAAATGGATTAAGATGGTGAAAAAGTGGGAAAAGTACCATAATAGTGAAAAGGTAACTTTAGTCAATGACACGTTTAAAGCTGCTCTACAATAGATCTAAGAATTGTGTATAATGCTTTTATATTTACATTATTGTCTTGTATCAATAAGCTTTTGCTGCCATTATAGACACATAATGACTACAGTGAAGTCTGCTACGGCTAAAGAGGCACACACTTCCTAAACTATGGGGACCCAAAAATAAATCTAGCCATCTGTTTGTTTTCTTTTCCCATGGGCATTTTCCAGATGACGAAGCGGGTGTACAAGGGGATTCCCTTAAAGCTGCGTGGTCAAGCCTGGGCTCTTCTATTAGATGTGGAAAAGGTGAAACAAGCAAACTTCAGGAAGTATGAGGTAGGATCATATTTGTGACATATGTTTGGGTTTCAGTTGGTCCTTTGAATGAATAACTGCCTGTTTGTTGGTAATTCATCCCGTGACTCATTTGTTTGGGTTTTGAGTTGTCCTGTGTGATTGTTTGGGTTTAAATTAACCAGACGTGTTTTGTCTGAGCCTTTGGCACATCAGTGTTTTATTTCATAACAAATGTTTACTGCTTTGCATGCTAACAACTTTTACTATGGTTTTCATCTATATTTGTAGCATAACCCCACCCCCCCCCCCCCAAAAAAAAAGACAACAAAGAGCTGGAATAAGCTGCAAAGTGGATCAGAGTTCATACCGCAAACCAATGTTCGGGGATGGCAAAATAATTTTTTTTTTATTAAATTAGGGTAACACTTTACATTAATGTCCGCTGAGTTAAAGTTTATATATATAT
>CAIGQZ010033189.1:7159924-7179383 GCA_903798205.1 Danio tinwini
CGATAGACAGTGTTTGTTTGTTTTTGTCAATTCCCCTTGGTGATGTTAGTGCTAAAATAACACAATTTGGTTTTGGAAAGCATCTTTTTACATTTAGCTAATGAATAACATTCTTGTTTTTTCACAAAACCTATAAAAATATAAACTGTCTACTTTTTTTTTTGCTTTTATGTTGTTGCAGAAAATGAAGGAACAAGCCAAGAGGTATTCAACAGAAATTAAGCAGATAGACCTTGACGTCAACAGGACCTTTAGAAACCATATCATGTTCATGGAACGATTCGGGGTCAAGTAAGACATTGCACAAATGCATACATGTGCACGTTTTACAAAAAAAATATTTGTATAGCTTTATATATAGTTTTTTTTTTTTATGTGTTATGTTGCGTTTTATTTCAAGACCGTTCTGAAATGAGCTTCTCAGACCTTAACCAAACCCTTAACCAAAACAAGAGCTCACTTCCTCTTTGTCAGTGCATTTTTTTTGTTCATCAGCTTCCTGTTACTGTGAAAGGCCTCACAGGAAATGACATGACCCGTGACTCGTTGCCATTATGCCCAGAATAAATATAAACTTTGATGTTCTCCATAACAACTAAAGTTCTGCCACGCTGTCATGACAAAAAAAAAAAAAGATTTCCTTTTGCGCCGGACAGTCATGAAGACGCACTTGGGATTTAATGTTCTCCTAAGATTAGACCGATATCAAAAAATATTATACAACCACAAATCAGATAAAGTTGGGACAGTATAGAAATCACAAATAAAAACAGAAAGTAATGATTTCTATATTTACTTTGACTTGTGTTTTATTGCAGACAATACAAAACAAATATTATTTAATGTGTTTCTCATGATTTTTATGTGTGTGTTTTGTTTTTCCCCCAAAATAAACACATTTCAATTTTGGTTCTTGCAACACATTTCAAAAAAAGTTGGAACAGTAAAACATTTACCACTTTGTAACTTTTGCTATTTTTTTCAAAACACTTAAAATACATTTAGGGACTGACGACACCAAGTGATGAAGTGTTTTAGGTGTAATTTTGTCCCATTCTTCCTGCAAACAAGTCTTAAGGTGGGCAACAGTACGAGGTCTTCGTTGTCACATTTTGAAGCTGCACATTCTCTGTTGGAGAGAGGTCGGGGCTGCAGGCAGGCCAGTCCAGTACCTGTATCCTCTTCTTCCGCAGCCAGGACTTTGTAATGTGCGCAGAATGTGGTTTTGCATTGTCTTGTTGAAATACGCATGGGGGTCCCTGGAAGAGAAGGCAGCATATTGTGCTCCTAAATCTCAATGTACTTTTCAGCATCACAGAAGTGCAAGTTACCTTTACCAAGGGCACTTGACCATGACAGACCCTGGCTTTTGGACATGTTCATGGTAAGTCTGGATGAGCCTTTTTTCTTTGTTCTGGAGCACAAGGCGTCCATTTCTCCCAAAAAATACCTGAAATACTGATTCATCTGACCACAATACAAGTTTCCACTGTGTGATGGAACGACAGCGCTTCTGGACACTGTTAACATAGGGCTGTCTTTTTTGTACTCTATAGTTTTAACTGGCATTTGTGGATATAACTATGTATTGTGGTACTTGACAAAGGTTTGCCAAAGTAGTCGCGAACCTTTGTGGTGATATCACTTATAGATGAATGAAGATTCTTGATACAGTGCCACCTGAGGGATCAGAGATCACAGTAGTTCAGCTTTGGCTTGCGCCCTTGCCGTTTACGCACTGAAATTCCTCCTGATTTCTTGAATCTTTTAATTATGTTACGCGCTGTTGAAGGTGAACTATTCAATTGTCTTTCTATCTTTCTTTGAGGAACATTGTTTTTAAACATTTTAATCATTTTCTCACATATTTGTTGGCGAACTGGCGATCCTCTGCCCATCTTTGCTCCTAAAAGACTAGACCTTTCTTAGATGCTGCTTTTGTACCAAATCATAATTAAACTCATCTGTTGACATCACCTATCATCAGAGATGAAAAGTAACGAAGTACAAATACTTCGTTACTGTACTTAAGTAGTTTTTTCGGGTATCAGTACTTTACTCCACAACTTTTTACTTCTTACATTTTTACACAAATATCTGTACTTTCTATTTCTTACATTTTTTAAACCACGGTCGTTACTTTCGTTTTCATATGTCAGGTGGCGCGATCTATATTATTTCTTGTCATTGCGCAATATGAACGCATTTTTGATGCAATCAATCTATTTTTCCTCATCGCGCACCTGTGTGCTGCAGTGCGCGGCTATTTCAAGGCTATCGCGCACCGTACATGGCCT
Organism: Danio tinwini; assembly: GCA_903798205.1. Classification (NCBI taxonomy): domain Eukaryota; kingdom Metazoa; phylum Chordata; class Actinopteri; order Cypriniformes; family Danionidae; genus Danio; species Danio tinwini. Next base: position 7,162,222 of record CAIGQZ010033189.1, read on the forward strand.
TGTTCATGAAGATTACTATGAGAAAGGCTAGGATTACTACGCAATTGTGACAGAGGGAGCCGGTGAATTTAACATGACTGATGCTGCCCTGTTTACACGGTAAAGACACCTTTTGTTTATTCGGATTACAGGTAAACGAGACACTCCCGTCAAAAGCATGCTGTTTAAATGATTAAGCCTTTTGTCCACTTCCGATCATACTGCATGGGCTTTCTCTGGTCTTTCAATCTAATACAGCAAAAAATAGTGCTTTTTGCAAAGATTAGTACATTTAGTACTAAAACAATTAAATACTTTATAAAAATGTATGCATTGCGGTTTATTTCCTTTATTTCTGATAAGTTCATATTTCCTAATGCAGAATTTATGCAGCTTTTCAGTTTTTATACGTTTTTTAATTGACTATGTGATTTTACATGTAGGCATATACTGTTGTATTCAATTATTATTTTTTCAACAAATATTTTACAACAACAAAGGTAAATACACTGGGCAATTTATGAATAAAAATATAATGCAAAAGATCCTGAATTTATCATGCGTAAAAAAATCATGCACATGTTTTGTTGGTTGTAGTCATGCCTGTGTATGTTGCTTTTAGCATAGAATAAATGTATTGCAGTTTTTCTCAGTCACTTTGGAACATTTCTCAGATCAAAACTGAAATTTGTAAAACAGTAGGCCTAAGCGCATTTCTCAAAACAACATGATAAATAGCAAAACACCATGGATTACCTGCAAAAGCCAGTCTCCTGCTCAAAATCCTTCAGTTCATCTCTCAAAACTAAATTTATGTGTCAATGAACATGTCAGTGGTGTCAGAATGACATGTCCTTGTGTCATTGTATATGAATAAGACTCAAATTACTTAGGAGTCAAGTTGTCAATAACATTGAACTCTGGAGGGCTGTTTTGGTGTAACCTATGGCAATATTTTTGCTGTTATACTGTAATTAGTTGTCAGATCATGTCATTCTGATACAGAAAGGAAAAGAGAGCACCGCATAGCACAAAGAAAAAACAAAAGTAAAATGTGAACAGGACAACCTCCTTTAAGATCTTCATTAGAAAAAGTCAAGATTCATCTGGGAGAAATGTAAAAAATGCATTATGACTAAATATTAAGACAACTTGTTCAGGCATTTGAACGATGAAATGTTGTGGGGGTGAGTCTATTCAACAGAGATAAAAATAATACATGTTGATCAACATGACATAAGCAACTGATAACATAGGAAACATCAGAGAATTGCACATAATCATTTGCATGGATGAACAAAAGCGTTTGCAACTTGTTCATAAAGAGAAACTGCTTTTCTGATGTGCACAAGTGACACAATGATGATCTGAAGATTGAACAGGGGTTTTGAGAATTTAATTCTGATCTGAGAAATGGACCAAAGTGACTGAGAAAAACTGTAACAGAATTAATGTTTATTCATTTTATAAAATAACCACAATACCTGAAAAAACACACTCTGCAATAGCGGGTTATTTATCAGAGCTCCTCTTTGAAGAGAATAAGCAGCTTTAGCCTAATGCAAAAAATTGTTTGCAGTCATGTCTGATAAGAATTTATTTTAGCAAAAGAAAAAAATCTATATATTTTGGACAGAATTTAGTGTAAAATGTAAGACATTATTTATAAAGATAGACAGAGTGTATCAACATGAATGGCAGCTGTTGTTTTGATCTAACAGCAGCAAAACTACATGCTGAAGTGTTTCCTCTAGGATTTTTTTTCCAGCTGTGGCGGCATGACTGGTAGACACAGATCTACCAACTACCTATGGCGATAATTGCGTTCTTTCAATGACAAATGTCATAAGCGCAGTTTAAGTCGAGATCGCATTCATGTAATACGAGCATGCAAATCTCTTTGCTTGCGCGCCGATTGCCTCTGTTCGTGCACAACTTCTTGCACGCCCTCAAATACACTCTGCTCAAGTGCAGATTTTCTTGTGCGCGCTTAAATAAATGCTACTGAAGTGTGATTTAGTGCGTTTATGTAACAAGTATGTCTCCAACATTTATTAGATTTGCTAGGAACATTTATAATTGCGTATAATAGACCTACAGAGCGGCATTAATGCGTCCTGTAGTAAAGTCGGCTATAAACTCCAGCAAGATAGTCATTGTATGCAAAGCCATAGACTATAATGGCTCGTTTCCGGTACGGTTCGGGTCGGTACGGGTCACCTTTATCAAGCTTGCGTTTCCATTACAAAGGGTACCCTTTTGGTGGGCGTGGTGTAATACAGAGAGTTTCAGTCGACGTCATTCTCGCTCGAATAAATGTCTACAGTAAAGCTGTACAGTTCGTTCAAATTATATGAGAAGCTCTTCTAACAAAACAGATGCTTTAAACATAATACTTGTTTATATACTTGATTAACATTTCTATGAACATGATTTGATTATAACTGCAGATCAGTGACAGTGTTACAGCCTACTGTAACGTCTGCAATTATATAAAATAAATAAATAAATGCAACATATATGAACACATACAGACCCTTACAGTCTCCGATATGTTACTAATTACAGATAAACGACACACAGCATACATTAAGTCCTTATTTGAGTTCGGCAATCCTTGTAATCCTGTCGGGCTTCTCCTTTTTTTCTGCGCTTCACTTTCGCGTTTGTCCTTTTCTTTCTGAATGGATCAGATGTCGAAGACGCCTTATTAATCACACACGCACGTTATTATTATCAGCTCAAGAAGTTTGTTATATCAAATCTAGACGCGAACGCGGGCTCCCTGGAGAAAGCGAAAAACCGCTCGCACTTTTAGACGGCCTCATAAAACAACAACAGGACACGGCAGATTCTTGGCTTTGTGGCTGTTCATCAAGACAACGACAAGGTTTGTTTTGAGCCCGGGTCATCCATGTATCGTACGAGATCGTGACGTATCTCTGTAAACCAATCAACGTTCAGCTGCGCGTGTAGCTCCACCTTTGGGTACCCTTTCCGTCTTTGGTACCCTTTCGAAAGGGTGCCGAAAAAGTGGTACGGTACGGATCGGTTCGGTACGCTTTTGACAGTGGAAACGGCCATAAAAGCGTACCGACCCATACCGTACCACTCAGTGGAAACGGGCCTTAAAGTATAATTATGGAAACTTTGTTCATCTTAACTGAAAACATCACGCACTTGTTAGTCAGTTTGTCAGTCAGTATGTCACTTTAAAAGGTTAAACAAATAACGCACAGCACTACGATTACAGAAAAGTTTGCGCTGATATAATTCACTTTTTAATACGTTTTGGTGCGATTTATAACCTGCTATTTAAAAAAATGACTGAATGTTTTTGAATGAGAAGCTGTTATGTAGCTGTGGCGGGATGAATTTTGGTGTGGCGCCCCACCATGGAAGAATGAATATTTCGGGAAAACATGCTGAACGCTGTGAGTTTTGCGTCAGGATGATGATACATGGGCTGACTTTTTGAGCAGTGTTGTTAGGCTATATTACAGGGTGTGATGCTGCTTGGCTACTATCATAAAAATGGCAACAAACATTTTACACAAAAATTGGAAATGCAAGTTATTTTACATTAATGTATCTATAGGATGTGAGGTCTACTTATTTACCTATCTCACTCGCTATCCTTCAGCTTCGTCCCTGATTTATCAGGGCTCGCCAGAACAGAATGAACCGCCAATTATTCCAGCATTTGTTTTACACAGCGGATACCATTCACATTCACTTATAAACTACTGCAAATTTAGTTGAATTATTATTCGCCTATACCGCATGTCTTTGGGACTGTGGTTGAAGAGGATACTTTTTACTTTTTTACTTTTGTACATTTTCAGGCGGTACTTCTTTACTTTTACTTAAGTACAAAAGTGTAGTCAGTACTTCTACTTTTACCAGAGTCGTTTTAAACATGAGTATCTGTACTATTACTTAAGTATGTGTGTACTTTTGCCATCTCTGCCTTTCATTATTTAAATTAAATACCTGATTACTACCCCTAAATTGCTCCTTTCCTAACTTTTTTTGAAATGTGTTGCAAGAACCAAAATTAGAATATGCGTTTATTTTGGAACAAAAAAAAAACAGCTAAACAATAAAATTGATACGGGACACATTAAATAATGCTTGTTGTGTTGTCTGCATTGAGATACAAGTCAAAGTAAATTTGGAATTACTACTTTTTATTTATTTATTTATTTTTTTGTAGCCAGTCGGACATGAGTTTTTAATAAAACGTAGACGTGCTGTGGAAAGCTTCTCAAAAACCTTATAGAGAATCTGAAATCCAGATGCGTCATGTAACAAAACAGGCTAGGTCTTCAAACCACTCGATGTGTACATGTAGATCAAAGTGCACAAGAGGTTTTAAGCCATGCGGTTTATACACCCACAATAGACAGAGTAACCACTTCACTTTTTTTTTTTATTTTACAAGGTGTCTGGTGGAAGGAATCTATGAGCAAAGACTTCTACGTTTTTATTAGCGCTGCGCGGCCAATAAGAAGATATGGGTCCGGAAGTGCCGTTTGACACATCTGCTGTTTGTTTGCGTTACTCATCCGCGTTTCTACAGCACAGAGGTCACAATTCTGCTTTCCTCTGGCCTGTTACCAGGGGTCTTGCAATGCATCACTAAATCCTTTCAAATATGCCGACGCTATGAAATATTAATGTACATCTCCTGTGAACATAATGGCTTATGCATGAATACACTCTTGCTGCTGGTTAGCTAGTTTCATTCTACTGATTGATTTAAGGTTGGACCCTCAGTGCGTTTTGCTCAAAATGCAGTTGGGTTATTGACAAAGGAATAGAAAATATACATTCAAAGGCTTAGATCACCCAAAAATGAAAATTCTGTTCTTAACACTTGTGTATTGTTTACATTGACTACGCTTCCGATATGTTAGTAGCTGTTTTTGCCTCATTGACTTCCATTATAATTGAATTTTTTTGGTTGCAAAGCCATGACAGCATATAATCATGCACTCTTGATTGTTTGTGGTTTTCCCTGTTGGGAAGGGTCCTTGTAATTTTTTTACGTTGGCACCATTAAGCTGTTAGATAGGCCTGTGTTGAGTTCTATGGGGTAAAACAGCAAATTATACTGTAGTTTGCATGCGTAACACACTCACTATGTTTACTATGTTCTGAAAGCTGAGCTGCTTATTTAAATTTTCTCAGATATGGTGAGGTAAGTGCGCAAAGGTTTCTCTCGCACTCTCACACGCACACACACACACGCATACACACACACTATACTCCAAATAACTCCATAAAAAAGCCAGAAACAAGGCTTTTTTTTTTTGCACTGCAACTTGTGATCAACAATAAAAATTAGAAAATGTGCCTCTTCCCAACAGGGAAAAGCACTAACAATCAAGAATGCTTGATTTTATGATGTCATTGATTTGCATTTAAAACGTTTGATATAATGGAAGTCAATGGGGCAAAAAACTGCCACTAGCATAACAAAAGGGTAGTAAATTTGCCTAGATTGTAGAGTTTTTGTACATCTTTAAAGCATTTTCCCAAAATATGTGTCAAAATATGATTTGTCACAAAAAAATCACTCTATTTGCTGAAAGTTGTGGCCAAATTAAGACTCAAAGTCATAGGGGTTTGTTACTCACCTTCAAGCTTTGTTCATATTTTAGATGAAAACAGAGAGCTCCCTCATCTACTGTAGATGGCAACGGTCCCAAATTATTAAACGTCAAAGCATTTAATTTGGCTTTAGTGGTTGAAGTGTAATCATAGGAAGCTCTAAGAACACTTTTATGAGGCAGAAAGCTGAAAATCCAACTTTTTTTTTAAGCTATGTCTTCCGCATTAGATCAGGTGTTGCATTTATTATGGACAATATGATGTTAGCGTTACTCTAATGGCAATACTTTGTATTGCTTATAGTAAATGCGCACCCTGACCTGACAGGATAGAAGATATAGGCAAACAAATATTTCAAAAATGTTTTCCTTTGTAATGTTTATGATGTGAAAATGTGTCCATTGCTGTTTATAGAGGGTCAGAGAGCTTATGGGTTTAATCTAAAATATCTTAATTTGTGTTCTGAAGATGAATAAAGGTCTCAGGTGATTAAAACAACATGAGGGTGAGTAATAATAACAGAATTTTAGTGTGGTAAATAATCCTTCAATTCGAGTTAGTCTCATTATATTTTTGAAAAACCTCTATCATTTTCAAGTAGTGTGATATCAATTAAAAACTAAATTATATAGTATACACTACCTGACAAAAGTCTTGTCGCCTATCCAAGTTTTAGAAACAACAAATAATAACTTGACTATAGTTGAAATGATAACTTTCTAGTTGATCATTTAGTATCAGAAGTGGTTTATATGAAAGACAAAGGCCTCTAGATTACACTTATTTTACCAAAATAAAATATGATCATGCTTCGATTTTTAATTATTTCATTAAAACCGTAAGGTCGGACTTTGCTTAGACAAAAGTCTTGTCAAGTAACAGAAATAATGTACAGTATAGAATATAAAGTCATGGTGCAGTGGAAAAATAATTTAAATTGTGTATCTCCCATGAGCTTAGACGACTGCATTTTATATCTCAGCAAATAACTCAAATAACTTATTTATAAAGTCATCTGGAATGGCAATGAAAGCATTCCTGCAGGACTCCCAGAGTTCTTTGACTCTTTCCAATGACTCTTTGGATTCATACTTATTGCTTCCTCCATCTTACTTCAGGCATGCTCAATAATGTTCATGTCTGCTGTCTGGGCTAGACAATCCTGGAGCACCTTGGCCTTTTTTGCTTTCAGGAACTTTAATGTGGAAGCTAAATTATAAGAAGGAGTGCTATGCTGCTGAGGAATTTGCCCTTTCCTATGCTTTGTAATGTAATGTGCAGCATAAATGTCTTGATACCCCAGACTGTTGATGTGGCCATCCACTTTGCAGATCTCTCACACACCCCCATACTCAATGTAACCTTAAACCATGATTTTTTCCTTCAGCAAAATGTACTGATTTCTGTGCAAATCTTGCCGCCATGCGGGTTTCAATAGATCTTCTGCAGTATTTGTGATGATTGGGATGCAGTTCAACAGATGATTCATTAGAAAAATCTACCTTCTGCCACTTTTCCAAATGATCAAGAAGTCATGCTATTATTAGTTGCTCTTACAACTGGGATTGAGGACAAGACTTCTAAAAAGGAATATATCAATAATATTAATAATTCATAATCATTAAGAATGATTCTTAAATATGTCAAGGTATTTTTTTATGCTTCATAGATTTCTGAAAACTCTGATCAATTTGACTTTTTAGGATTTTTTGCCGCAAAAGCATGTTCATAAAAAGAACAACATTTATTTGATATTATATTATAGCACATTATATCAGAATGTTGTCTGAAGGATCACGTGAAACCAAAGACTGGTGCAATAATGCTGAAACCTCAGCTTAAAATCAGGAATAAAATATATAATAAAGTACATTCAGTAAATATATTTCAAAATTGTACAGTTCTTGCTATATTTTTGATTGAATCTGTGTACAAAAACATCAGCATCACATCACTGATCCTGTCATACATTGAAACTAGAGGTGTAAAATCCTAAGTATTACTGTCATATTATATTTGGAACAGTTCTTTACCTTCTGAATGCTTATAAAGTTGTTATTAACCTCCTCTCTTGTCTGTTACAGACAGCAAGCCCTGTTCCATGTTTTGGCGGCTTATTCAGTCTACAACACGGTAAGGGAGTGAAAGAGTTGAAATGTTTGTGTGTAAGTGTGTTATGTAATTCAGAACAGCATGTGCTGGATGAATCCGGGCTGAGGAGAAAGATAGATCAGTGTCCCACCCTGTCAGCACAGTCCCACACACACACAATTACCGTGCTAATAGGGACTTCCCTAAGACTTCTATTGTTTTCGGTTATTGTTAGACCACAACCCTAAAATAAAACTTGTATTTGTTTCAGTGAATAAAGAAATGGCTGCGTGCCAATTTGCAGACGGCCCATTCTGTACTTTTTGCAAGGTTAGGCGAATAGTACCCAAATGGTTGCATGTTAAAGTAGGAGGTAATGTAAACCTGAATATAATTCAATTTAATTTATGAGAATAAGCCACACATTGTTGTTTGACAATTACAGGTCACACTTTATTTTGACACCACTAGCAGGTTGTGGGGGGCCCCCTAGTGGCCGCGGGGGCCTTAAGCAGCTGCTTAGTTCGCTTATAGGGAGGGCTGGCTATACATGTAAACACCTTAATCATATTATTGTCTCATTCAGATTAAGGCAAATAATTAGATTACTGATGTCCTTGTAAGTGTAGTAAGTAGCTTTGTTTCCATCTAAAAATGTGAATTACCTTTATGCACAAAACTGGAATATCGCATTAAAAACGTGCAAGTAAAGCAGCGTTTCCATCCTACGAGTCAAAGAGAACAAAATCGTCACTTTCGGATTAACTGCCGCCAAATATTAACAATAAAAACGGAATTTGCTGCGGTAGGATTCGTGAATCTTTTCTTCATTTAATACATTACTTGCGCCTCAGAAGACGAATGCCGACATGCAATGAACATTTAAGCCGCCCCTCCACTGCACACGACATTTGGACACAACTGTCGGAATACGCCCCCTTGTGGCAGTCGCACAGAATTTTCGGTTAGGCGAATAGTACCCAAATGGTTGCATGTTAAAGTAGGAGGTAATGTAAACCTGAATATAATTAAACAAAATTTATGAGAATAAGCCACACATTGTTGTTTGACAATTACAGGTCATACTTTATTTTAACACCACTAGCGGGTTGTGGGGGCCCCCTAGTGGCTGCGGGGGCCCTAAGCAGCCGCTTAGTTCGCTTATAGGGAGGGCTGGCTATTCATGTAAACACCTTAATCATATTATTGTCTCATTCAGATTAAGGCAAATAATTAGATTACTGATGTCCCCTGTAAACGTAGTAAGTAGCTTTGTTTCCATCTAAAAATGTGAATTACGTTTATGCGCAAAACTGGAATATCGCAATCAAAACGTGCAAGTAAAGCAGCGTTTCCATCCTACGAGTCAAAGAGAACAAAATCGTCACTTCCGGATTAACTGCCGCCAAATATTAACAATAAAAACAGAATTTGCTGCGGTAGGATGATTGAATCTTTTTTTCATTTAATACATTACTTGCGCCTCAGAAGACGAATGCCGACATGCAATAAACATTTAAGCCGCCTTTCCACTGCACACGACATTTGGACACGACTGTCGGAATACGCCCCCTTGTGGCGGTCGCACAGAATTTTCGGTTAGGCGAATAGTACCCAAATGGTTGCATGTTAAAGTAGGAGGTAATGTAAACCTGAATATAATTCAATTAAATTTATGAGAATAAGCCACACATTGTTGTTTGACAATTACAGGTCATACTTTATTTTAACACCACTAGCGGGTTGTGGGGGGCCCCCTAGTGGCTGCGGGGGCCTTAAGCAGCCGCTTAGTTCGCTTATAGGGAGGGCTGGCTATACATGTAAACATAACTTAATCCTATTATTGTCTTATTCAGATTAAGGCAAATAATTAGATTACTGATGTCCTTGTAAACGTAGTAAGTAGCTTTGTTTCCATCTAAAAATGGGAATTACATTTATGCGCAAAACTGGAATATCGCATTAAAACGTGCAAATAAAGCAGAGTTTCCATCCTACGAGTCAAAGAGAACAAAATCGTCACTTCCGGATTAACTGCCGCCAAATATTAATAAAAACGGAATTTGCTGCGGTAGGATTCGTGAATCTTTTCTTCATTTAATACATTACTTGCGCCTCAGAAGACGAATGCCGACATGCAATGAACATTTAAGCCCTGCACACGACATTTGGACACGACTGTCGGAATACGCCCCCTTGTGGCAGTCGCACAAAATATTCAGTTTTGTCGTACACCATGAGAGAGAAGCTGTTCTCGCAGTGTCCGAAATAGAGTGCAAAAGCAAGAGCCTTTATTCTCCATGCATTCACCATGGTTGAATGAATAAATACTAAACTCATAAACCGCTAAAAATTTTGGAGGGAATGTGGAGACAACATAAATATACTATTTTTTTATTACTCATTTATTAATAGAAATGTTTTTTTTTTTATGTAGGCTTTTTTTTTGATAAAAAAACCCCCAAAAAAATTAGTATTTCTCATCTTACACGCACGGACCTGCTTGAACGACACTGGAATACATCACATCCGATTGGCCGGTCGCATATCGTCTAGTCCAGGGATGGGCAAACTCGGTTCTGGAGGGCCGGTGTCCTGCACAGTTTAGCTTCAACTCTGATCAAACACAGCTGCTTATAGATAATTAGTGATCTTGGAGGCACTGATTAGCATGTTCGGGTGTGTTTGATTAGAGTTGGAGCTAAACTATGCAGGACACCGGCCCTCCAGGACCGAGTTTGTCCACCCTTGGTCTAGTGGCAGGAGTTCAAATATTTCAAAGTATCTGCAGCTCAAATCGGAGCTAAACATACGGAGATAATCGGAACTCAACGCAGCTCCCAGACTATCCTCCATTGGAAATGAATGACTTCCGGTCTGTCGCTTGTTATTTCTCGTGTGCAGTGGAAAGGCGGCTTTAAAGGCATGACACCAATGACTGTAAAAAAATAAAAATAAATGGACGATGCGACAGCGCTTTTTCCCATTGAACGTTTTGAAGGCAAAACGCCTCATGACAGAGACAAAACTGTCGCAAAACACTGCTGAAATTGGAGCCTGGGCATGCGCAGAAGGACTGCCTGATGGAGCCAGAGGCGGAGCCACGGAATCAAGCTTCCAACCAAACGCTTGTACATCAAATCAACCACGCCCCCCGAACTTCTCACTATAACAAAGGCTCGCTAATATAAGCACTTACATTTAAAAACACGTAATAATATACGATTTTAAAACCGTATGATGTAAGCTGTTATAATTTAATAAAAGCTACATATGTTGGACTGCTTAAACAATCTTTTTATAGACTCAAGCCTGAGTTAGACTAATATGAGCACAGAAAAATATTTCTTTTATAACAGGGTTGTTGGTATTTGTTATCTTCATCGGGGTAGAACTAACACTTGTAAAATAGGAACAATAACATATAAACAACACATACATTTTAGAAAGGTTTTAATTTTTAATTAGCATTCAACAGGACCCAAAATAAACACACCATAGATAACGATTTACCATGCGGGAAAAATTGTGGGTTTAAAAGATAAACACAGCAAGATTTTTAAATATCAACAGAATATTTACATGTCCCATCCGTGCACTATATAAAATAATCCTTATCAATTTGCATAATAAACTTTGCAGTAATACATCAACTGATGTCTATCAGCTGCTGAACATCGCTTGTATATTGTTTATCATTACTTGCCTCTGTTATCATTTGGTTTATTTGATGGTCTTAATTATATCTGGCAAAGAGGAATTTACATTTATTTTAATGTTTATTAGGAGTTTTTAAATAAAAAGCCATCGGTAAATGATGTATATAATAATAACATATACAGATCTATTTGTTATATAAGATTCGGTTTCTAGAACATTATAATTGTAACGCCTGGGTTCACAATAGGAAGGCACGGGATTTCAGGATTATCAAAACACGTATATTTATTTACAACACTTATGGAGATGAACACAGGAAGAACATGGTGTGAAGACAGAACAGAACGAGAATACCGGACAACGAAAGACTGAACACAGAGACTATAAATACACAGGGGGATGAACACAGGTGAAGATGATGAACATAACGATGGCGGGAACTGGAACAAAGGAGCACATGGGGATGGTCACATGATGAAAACAAACACACAAGGAAGACAGGTTGTGACAATAATGTTTTATAACAGCAATTCAGTAGACTAACTCAATAACATGCTGAAACTCAAAATGCAGAAACGTCCTTTAAAGGGCACTTATGGTGAAAAATCAACTTTTCAAGCTGTTTGGACAGACCTATGTGTGGGTATAGTGTATAGACTGTCATATTGGGGTGATTTGAACACACCCAGTCCTTTTTTTTTTCAATTTAACAACATAAAAACGGTGGACCAATTGGAGCGGTTGAGACTGACTGCAACTTGACGTAGGAGTGCGGTCCCCCCGCCCACTGAATTGATTGAGAGCTGCGTATTAACATGTTTCCGTAGTAACATGTATAATCATATTAACCACAGGACCAGGACGTGCGCACACTAAGCAACCGTAAATAAAAGTCTGTTCAGTTTGCTAAGATCATCAATCATCATCAAATGTGATCAAGAGTGAGTTTTACAAGTTTAAAATGTTTTAAAACAGCGCATGTTTGTAATGAATTACAACGATTTACTTCAGATTTACTTCATCACCACAGTCGCGTGTCAGTACAATTATAAAAGACGCTTCAATCCCGGTTTGTGGACGTTAAATCAGGTTTATTTTGTACATTAACGTAACAGATATCCATACAGCAGTGGAGATTAACCTGTATCCTGTCACATTTGTGTGCAAAAACAGTGCAAAGCTAAACGCGCGCTGTCTGTGTGTGCGCCTGTCAGCGCTGTGTGTGTGTGTGTGTATTTGTGTGTGTGCGTGAACTTTGTAACAACATTGTGTGCGACTCATCCTTGCAACTCCACAACATGCATCAAATACTCATTGGTAAAGTTCTTACTGTAGGTTTTCCTCACAAACGTTACGTGAGATCTTATTCCTTCGTGTTTGTCTGTTGTCTGACGCAGCCGAGGGAGCCGCTGCCAGGCACGTAGAAAGGGTGGGCGTGAAGGACTAGCCTTAAAGGCGCAGTACACAAAAAACGCTAGCTAATACTAAATGCTACAAAATTGAATCTTATAAAAGGTATAAAAAAAATCTGATGAGTGATTTGAGATGAAACTTTAAAGACACATTCTGGAGACACAAAAGACTTATATTAAATCTGGAAAAAGTGGTAACCTAGGTAGCTGCCCTTTAAATCAAGTTCAAATAACCTTACAGGAGATCAATGTGGAGATCGGCTACCATTAGTTTTGTCTTCCTAATTATTATTTCAGACCCATAAAGAGAATTACTGCTAGATAGGGATCACCTGTATTTTCCCTGTCATGGCTAGGCGTGTATCAGCAAACTAATAAAGCCAGATAAAGTCCTGACCTTACAGAATAAACAGTGATCCGTCAGATCCTGTGGGTCAGAAAGTATAGTTTACTGCTGAACAACTCATTTTATCATGGTAAAATAACACAGAAATGGAATAATAATACTTCAGTCTCCTTCCGAAGGTTTGACGGTGTGCTTTGAGAAACTGTCAATCACAACTGTCAATCACCTAGACACACCCAGCATTAAATTACTGCTAAAGACATACTCTTTACAAAAATGAAGATCTGCACCTTTATCAGCAGGATAACCAGAGCCTTAACTGACCAGAACCATCTTTCGGGACAGTTTATTGTAAACGTAATACATTTTTTTATTTGGTCTAAAGTCTCGTTCATTTACACAGAGGAGGCGGGCTTTATGATTTGTACTGTAGCCAGCCCCCAGGGGGCGATCTAACGGCCGAGACCTTCACTCAAAAGCAGACATGTGGCACACTTGCATGAGACCCACAGCACAGACACTCTTGACAGTTTTGGAGGTAATTATTAATATAATAACACTAAAAGTGAAACGGTTAAGGCGTTTAAGAATGACCAAAACAACATTCAGACATTTTACATTGTGCTCAGCTTGCTGGTTTGTCCATTCGCACACATTATTATTATCACATGATCTCTTCTAAAAAAATCACATGACTTTCATTAATACACATACTGGAATTTGTTTGATAAAAGTGGTTCCATTGTAGTTTATGCGCATCTTTTCTTGTCAAATTAAAAGTTTATCCTACTCAGTTATGGGCATACGTTTTTTATGCGCAATTTAAAAATTTATGCGCATCTTGGCGTTTTTTTTATCTGCATATCCAAAATGTGCATAAAAATAGGTGAATGGAAACATAGCTATTGACTCCATCACACTAGTGATGAGTGTCTTACGCCTGGTTTATACTTCTGCGTCAAGTGATCGGCGTGACCCACAGCGCAAGCCTCGCGCGTAGCCGTGCATTTATACTTCTGCACGCTGTTTCTATTTCTCTGCAATAACACTTCCGAAACGCTAGCTGGCATTAGGTGTTTATGTCTCTCTTCTTCGCTGGTGTTTTGTTTTTTCTGAACACTCCCTTAATGTACAAGTGGCTCAAATTCGCTCATTTTGAGGCGGGAACTGGCAGACGTACAACAACTTGAATCATAAGGTAAACACAAAACAACAGTCTCCATCCGGAGCTCCTTCACGGGACTCCACACTTGTAAACACTCGCTGCATCGGGCACGCAGCTCTCACCTCCACCCACACTCGTCAGCGCTACCAAGCCGACCAATCACAGAGCTTGCGTTACGCGTATGCTTTACATATTCTGAGAGGTGCGCGTCAACGTTGCCGACGGCCATGGTGAGGGGCTATGCGTCCACGCGTAGGCTGCACTGTAGCTTACGCGTGCGCTTGACGCAGAAGTATAAATCAGCCTTTAAGAGTATAACAGAGGCCGTCTGTCTGGTGCTAAATGGATATTGTGTTATTAAGTTTATTTTTTGGGTACTTAATGAAACTGACCCTAATTAAAGACAGTAAAGAGGATGTACAAAAACAAATGGAAGAACTGCTTTGTTGTTATAGTCATGGTTCGGCAGGATGTTTTGACAAAACTGCAGAAGCTCAAATTTCATTGTAAAAAAAAAATGAGGAGTGTGTGGGTTTTGAAGAGACGGGAAGTGGTGCAATGTTCCTTTTCCTTCCCAATGTGCCTAGTAGAAAGTGGAGCTGGGCGAGAGGAGGGCGATAAAGAGGGAAGGAGAGATAGAAGTGTGTAAGTAGTGAAATGTGCAGGCGTGCACATAACTGGTACCCAAATGCACATGTGCAATTTAAAATGAAAACTGCAGACAAGACATGGCACTACTTTTGCTTTAGGTTAAGAGGACGGATGTAACTGTTGTACAATCTTTTAAAAACACACCGAACAAAGCATTTTCAGTGCATAATATTGTAGTAATATTACTGTAAACTACTTAGTAACTAAGTAGTCATAGTAATGTCTTCCAAAACTGAAAGAGTACTGTTGACGATACAATCTAACTTTGCTATCCGAATATTGTAGTTATATTACTGCAAACTTAGTAACTAAATCATTTTGACTAAGGTATGTCTTCAAAAACTGAAAGAGTACTGCTGACGATACTAACTAACTTTGCCATCTGAATAAACATAAACAAAGAACATTGATCACACACTTACTAAATCCGTAGAGGCAGGACAATAAACACTGGAACCGCGTCTTTTTTTAAAAGAAGTCGAGTGGCAAATCCGGATTTCATAATTTCTTGTAAAGCCCTCTGGTAAAAAATGTTTATTTGTTGCGTGTTAGCAGACCACTGTAATCCAACTGCTTGGGTCCACACGCCAGCTGTGCTTTCATCATGAACTTTCTAAACTTTTGTTTCGGCACATTTAAAAGCAGAAAACTGACGACCCATGTCTCTGAACGATTCTTCTTCCACTTGTTTTAATTATGGTTGGCAACACAACGTGGCGTCTCTCTGACATCTGAACACTGTAACAGGTAAAAAGAGTTTTCGAAGCTATCATGCATATTAATGAAGTTGCACCTCATTCGCAATAGAGCGTGCGGGTCTTTCTCTAGAATTAATGATAAAAACTCAAAGATGTCACAGTGTACCCACCCATGCAGACAGCCAGTTTCCACATTGGAATTTACACAACGATCTCGCAGCTTCAAAATTTCTTTTTGAATGAATGAATGAATTTGCTCAACACTATGCTAAAACAACCAATTTTCACTTTTTTTTGAGAAATATATGTGGCCTAATGTTTTTAGCAACGTGGGACACATATATGTCTGTCAACATCTCAAAAAATGTGTTTCGTGACCCTTTAAAAAAACCTTAAAGGTGCAGTTTGTAAGTTTGACACCCAGTGGTTGAACTAGGTATTGCACTCCTGGATCAAAACAAACGCAAGCACGGGTTGCCAGATTGAGTACAGGAGCGAGTCATTTAAACTGTGTTCTAAATAAAAGCAACGACACGCGATAGAGGGAATATTTTCCATATTAAAAGGAGTTTTGGTTCTAACCAACACCTCGAATTGATATATTAGAAACGGCTTCTATTTCTCACAGCTAAACAACAAAAACCTATGAGAGTGATCACCTCAGATAAACCTTGTGTGCTTTTTTCAGTGCTGAATGCTAACAATGTGAGTTTGAATGCATTTTACATTACATTTATTGCCATATACTGAAAGCAGCAGCAGATAGTTCACCTCAGATCTTGAAAATACAATAAACCATTTGAAATTGAACTTCAGAACTAAACACATATGAATGATTCAGCATCTGCATTTAATGATGTTAAAGAGGGTTAACATTAATAAACAGATTATAAACCTTACAGTTTCATGAGTGAGTGCATATTCTGTGCTTCTGAAAGGCTGCACTTTTTTTTTACTTAGATGCACTCAGTAGGTAGTGTCAGAAAGCTGTGTGTGTATAGACTATCCAGTCACAAAATGCGGCAAAAATTCTACACGGCAGTAATAGTTTGATTGCGATGTTTACATTCGGAGAGCAGAAATTACAGAGGATGTTTCAGTCTATAATGTTGTACTAAAATATTGCAGTGATATTAGCATACTGTTAACTTAGTAACTAAATCATTTTTACTAAGGTATGTCTTTAAAAACTGAAAGAGCACTGCTGACGATATGAAGTAACTTTGCCATCTGAATAAACAAACAAAGGGCACTGCTCTCACACACACTTACCAAATTTGTAGACACAGGACAATCAACACAAACTGGAGCCGTGTCTTTTTTAAAAGGAGACGAGCGGCAAATCCGGATTGCTGAAATACACACTAATCGCCGTGACGCAGCTTCAAAAATTTGTTTCAAACCAGAAGAACGAATTTGCTCAAAATAATGCAAAAACAACAAATTTTCACTTTTTAGTGCAATATATGTGTCCTAATAGTGTTTATAGCAGCGTGGGACACATATATGACTGTCAACAGCTCAAAAAATGTGTTTTGGTGTTT
>CAIGQZ010033189.1:7197287-7212262 GCA_903798205.1 Danio tinwini
TGTAACACAGCTCTAAGTGAATGGAAACATCCAGCTGAGGTTTAAATCTGAAAGTGCACCGTGTTTAAAACTATTGATTCTCTAACGGAAGAGTCAATTTAAAGTGAAATCAATGATTCGTTTTGAGTTTAAATCTTTTGCTTGTGCTGTGGTCAATTTTTTAAATAGTTCAACTTTTGCCACTGTGTGGACTAATACTGAATGTGTGTCGTTGTCATTACTTGGGATTATGAATAAGAATAGAGCAATATGCTGGTCTTTAACTGCATTGCTTTAATGCAGTCCTGCATTGGGCTCACACAGACATTCTGTACTCTGGCTACTTCATAACATGGTGGGTGTTTTTCTTTTTCTTACACTGAACCCAGTCGACCAATCACAACAGACTGGGTCATCAGACCAATCAGTGCAGATTAGCATCACACAAAGGAGGGATTTGGAATGAATGAATTGCTGAACAAATTATATGAGAACCGTTGGGATAATTAGGTAAAAATAAATGCATATTATAACACAATGAAAGTGTTTTTTGACCTTGCATGCATTTCACACCCAAAACCAAATTATGACCTTTTATAATGCATACTAGGGGCTCTTTAAATTCTTCATTTTCAAAATGAATGAGCACAAAGTTACAGAACAGAAATATACAAGTAAAGAAACAAACCTCAGCCAGTGTTGTGACAGAATGTACTTTTTTTTGATTGGTTACAATGCTGTGGGTGATGTCAGCAATTGACAACCCAACTGACCATGATCTTTGACCTCTGCCCTTGATCATCTCTAACGCCCTGTGAAAACAGAAAACATTTCAGACTTCACAATTAAATAAGGAAGCATAAAATTAATGATGGTGGTGGATGGTGATTGTTTATACGTATACCTGTCCATTAAGGGTTTGGTAGAGTTGGACACTGGAGTTAACGCTTGCAATTGGTCAGTTCCTGGTCCCATATTACCCCATAACGCCACTGATATTCAACCAAAAGAAAGCAAACATGTATTGTTTTAAATCCTCACACAGAGAGAAGGGTTAATGTGGTCAAGATGCTGTAAATGTTCATTTAACAATTCTTATACCAAAACACAAACTTTTGGAGAACAGATTCATTTATTATTACTTTTTTTTTCCTCAGATTGACCACAAAACAAAGCGTACATTTTTTGGAAATTTCGATTTTTTACATAATGTGAAAGATACACAATAAATGAGCTTTCCATTGATGTATGGTTTGTTGTGATAGAAACATATTTGAGACACGGTGGTTCAGTGGTAAGCCCTGTCGCCTCACACTTTCCTCTACAGTCCAAAGACATGAAGTACAGGCGAATTGGGTAAACTAAATTGGCTGTAATGTATGAGTGTGAATGTGAGAGTGTATGGGTGTTTCCAAGTACTGGGTTGCGGCTGGAAGGGCATCCGCTGAGTAAAACATATGCTGGAATAGTTGATGGTTCATTCTACTGTGGCGACCACTGGTAAATAAGGGAATAAGCTGAAGGAAAATGAATAAATGATTAAATCTGGAATCTGACGGTTAAAAAAAATATCTAAATACTGATAAAATACTCTTTAAAGTTGGCTACTGTGGTAGACATTACTAATCAGAAATTGAGTTTTGGTATATTTATGGTATGAAATGTACAGAATAGAATAATAATAACTTAATTTTCTAATCATTTTCGCCAAAAAGCAAATCAATCATTTTAACCCAAAGAATGTATTTCGGGCCCAAAATATATCCATGAGGTATACCCATGATCCAAAGTGAAAACGAATCAGAAAACAAAGACAAGCTCAGCTTTTCTTACTGTAAACAGTGAGTATGTTTACATTTACACCAATAATCCACCATGTAAACAGTGATTTTAGATTGATTGAAATTAATCCGAATAAAGTCATAATCGAATTAAACAGAAATCAAATTAAGATGTGGAGTATGCCGATTTTAGTCACATTATTAGAGTAAAGACGTGTAAACGGCAAAATCAAACTATTACCATCCTGTAGGACTTGTTTGCCGTGTTTTGCAACTGGATATTCCACACTCACTAGAGATGCACTGATCCCGATACTTGGATCGGATATCAATTCGATACTGCATACTTATGCTGGATCGGGTATTGGCCAGCTGGTACCAATCCAAATCCGATCTTGCGCGTGCGCTATATTCTGTAAAATTTATAAGCCAACAAAAGCCACAAAGGTAGCCTATTATAAGACACTAGAAAGTTGTCATGTAGGCCTACTATATCCTAAACGTTCTGAAGCCATTCTTTAGTTAAAAAAATGCAGTAAGTCTGACACCCAGTGGTTGAACTAGGTACTGCACTCCTAGATCAAATTAAACGCACGCATGGGATGCCAGTTTGAGTACAGGAGCGAGTGATTTAAACTGTGTTCTAAATAAAAGCAACGACACGCGATTGAGGGAATATTTTCCATATTAAAAAGAGTTTTAGTTCTAACCAACACCTCGAATTGATATATTAGAAACGGCTTCTATTTCCCACAGCTGAACATGTGAAACCTATGACAGTGATCACCTCAGGTAAGCCTTGTGTGTCTCTTTTATTCAGTGCTAAATGCTAACAATGTGAGTTTGAATAGATTCTACACCTTACCGTTTCGTGAGTGAGTGCATATTCTGTGCTTCTGAAAGGCTGTATTTAAATTTCTGTCGTGTTTCGTCTGGTGCAAACAGCCAAACTGCTGTTTGCGTGTTGTTAGGACACAAGATTACAATGTAACCTGCTTACCTAATGTTTATGTTCGTAATATTTATATAATTTGCTAATTACCTCATGTGGAACTGAATCTGTCTCATTTCGACGTCTGATAGTGTCCATTTCGGTCACAGACGCATGCTTTCAGAGCCTTTCTGAATGAATGAATGAAATACGCTGTTTTCCAACAAGGCAACCCGGAGTGCTGAAATATAATTGCCTAAACTGGCATTCTGCAGGTTAAATTTACCTAAACAAAGACAGCGTTCCGGCACGGAAAAAACATTTTCAAAGCAGAATATCTGACTTCAGCATTGATTTTCAGTTAAACAAGTATGTTCACTTGGGATGTTTCTTAAATATCTGCAAACATATAATGGTATTTTTATGCTTTAGAAAAGTCAAAAACTTACATACAGCACCTTTAAAGTGAAGCACAGATGAATATTCAAGTGGTTAAATTCATGTTCACTTCAGCACTTCCTGCAGTTGCGCCTGTCAATCAACTCTCCAAGACTAATTGTTCCTGTTAATTTACGTAATCAGTGAAGAAATGCATTTAGTTTTGCATTAAATGGGTTCATTTTGACCTGCAACACAAAGTTCATTGCTGTTTTCTAAATCATGTTGTGCTGTGTCTGTTAGATCAGCATCGCATTCGCAATACTGGAGAAGAGAGGGTTATTACCTGTTCTTCACACACAAAGAAGGCCTATCTGAAACTTTAAATTAGAAAAGGCTCAATAATACAATGGACAGATCTTCATGTACTGATTTCTTCTCTTTGTGCTGCTGTTTTGGAAGTTTCTGCAGATACCGGAGGGCTGCACGCTGTGTCTTAGTGATGCAATCGCTTCATTGAAACACCGGCTGCGCAGACGAGATGTGCGCCGCTACGTAAGATTATTTTTACAATAAGTTTGTTCTCTCATCCTTCCGACTGAGTTTATTCTTCCAAGGGGAATACTTTCAGTGCTGCGAATAGTTTGTAAAGTCTGGCTCATTCAAAGTAGGTGATTAAAATAATAAAAGTGAAACTGACGGGCGCAATATGGATTGTCATTAACAGAACATTATTTAGCCTAATGTAGGCTACTCTGAAACTGAATATTTCACTGTAATTTTATATAAATTTATATTTCATTTAACACACCTGTTTATTAGTTTGTGCGCTGAAGCATTTAAGAGGACCTTGTTTTGAACTTCACCTCAATTATTCTTGTTTAATTTGTAGATAATTCATCAACAAAAATACATTAAAATAACCAACAAATTATATCAAGCAAAATTTGTTAAAAAAATACCATTTTCAGACAAAAAATTATTTTTAAGACATGCTTTCTTTTTCTCCATCTCACTCGCGGTGAGTTTAGGCGAGGAAATGATTAAGTAAAACTGGCCTCAGTCGGTTTAGTTTAGTCTGCTTCAAACATGCAGGAAAATATCAGGCTTTGCTAAAAGTCTGGTTATTTTACCAACGATTGGGGTAGCCTATTACAGATTTCAAAGAAATATTTTAGAATTAAAAGGAAACAAACTGGACCACAACAGATCATATCAATGTCATAACAAATGCTCAAATAATCTCGCCTATAATTTATAGCAAGCATTATGTTTTTAGTTAGATTGTGCTCTCTGTCATATACAGTAGGTGTAGGTGTCTGTTATTTTTACTAAAGAAAATATATTACTTGAGTTTATTACCAGAACTATAGAAAGTGTATTATGTATAAAAAAAAAAAAAATAAAAAATAAAAAAAGGCACAGTATCGAGATAGGATCTGTATCGGTCGATACTCAGATATTTGGTATCGGGATCGATTCCAAAAAAATGGTATCGAGGCATCCCTAACACACACACACACACACAGCTGTTTGGCACTATTCTCTGCACCTACAGAGTCAGTAAAGAAGCACAGACACATACATCGCAAAATGCTGAGTTAGTTTTTTCTACTCGGTGTGCGGTATCAAATTCTATTAAAACACCAGTCCTTACTTCATACTCTCATCCAATACCGCAGTTTGTCACGGGGCATGAATGAAAAGCTCCTGAATGAAACTAAAACTGCCAAACTGCAGTTAATATCGAAAAATTAAGAATGAAACACCAGAAATTACATGAAACTCCAAAGAAAATGTGGATATCGTGGTGACGCAATGACGTTAATCGATCTATGTCTATAACATAAGGGATCATGAACAGAACATTCAAAAAACAACTCATGTAAACACGTTAATCATATTACCGTCTTATTCGGATTAAGGTAAATAATTTGATTAATGATGTCCATGTAAACGTACTCCTTGTTGAGTTGTATATGTGCTTAAAAGCCTAAGTAAAATCTGTTCATCATGTAAAGTGAGATCCTATGCAGCTGAATAGACCTTTAAAAGGGGGACAGAAACCTCTTCAGCTTAGTTAAAGGTGTTTTCATTTGTGTTCTGAAGATGAACACGTTTTATAAGTTTGGATCAGTATGAAGGTGAGTAAATGTTTTTGTGTCATTTGAGAAGAAACCCCTTTAAAGCTAGCCCACTACTTTTTAAAAATAAGGATTTGTGGCTTTTCTCCCATGATTTGATACTAGTATTCATCTTAAAGTGCAATTTAAAGGTTTAACTAGGTTAATTAGGCAATAATAAGTTAGGTAATAAGCTGGGGTAATTGTATAGCAATGGTTTGCTCTGTAGACAATCAAAAACGATTATTGTTTAAGGGGGCTAATAATATTGACATTAAAATGTTTTATAAAAAATTAAAACTGCTTTTATTCAAGCCGGAATAAAACAAATAATACTTTCTCCAGAAGAAAAAATATATTATAGGAAATACTGTGAAAAATGTCTTGCTCGGTTAAACATTGTATGGGAAATATTTAAAAAATAAAAAATAAAACATATTCCCATATATAATAGTTTTGACTTCAACTGGATGCACAAAATTTACTATCTACATTAGATAGCATCCATAAAAAGAACAAAAAAAACATTTCACAATAACTTTAAACCATGTGACCCACTCACCCTTGTTCTCAGAGAGCTCGCCAATGACCCAGGCCTGCTTGCCAGTGTTATTAGCCACCAGTGAAATGTTAATAATGTGAGAAAGCCTCTCTGAGTCCAGATTACAGCCCACACCGATCACTTGAGTTGGCAGAAGATGACTTTGTCTCCAGGCAACATGTGTCATAACATCCACTGTGGGGATAAATATCAAAGGTTGCAGTCATGATCTACAAAACAAGGCTGCCCATTACATTTTAGACCAGTAATTACTCACTTTGGTTGGGCTGCACCAACAAGGATTAAGCTTTAATGTAGACTCGATCAAATCAAGGTTTATCAAATAATTATGTTGCACTTAACTTTAAAGGGAACCTATTAAGCCCCTTTTTACAAGATGTAAAAAAAGTCTCTAATGTCCTAGAGCAGGGGTCACCAATCTCGTTCCTTGAGGTCCGGTGCCCTGCAGGGTTTAGCTCAAACTTGCCTCAACATACCTGCCTGGGTGTTTCAATCATACCTATTACCTAGTAAGACCTTGATTAGCTTGCTCAAGTGTGTTTGATTAGGGTTGGAGCAAAAAATCTGCAGGACACCGGACCTTCAGGAACAAGTTTCGTGATCCCTGTCCTAGAGTGTGTATGTGAGGTTTCAGCTCAAAATACACCACAAATAATGTTTTAGAACTCTTTGAAACTGCCCCTTTTAGGGTTTAAACATAATTGTGCCATTTTGGTGATTGCTACTATAAATTCAATCGAGATTGTGCTCTTTAAAAAAAAAAAAACAGAGTTACAAATGCCTATGTGGCCTTCAAAAATGAGATTAACATCCAATGCTAATGAGATGGTCACTAATGGGCGGGGCTTTCCCCTCTGATGACACGTACAAATGAAGAATGTCAATCAAAGTGTTTCTGCAGACTGTTTTAATCAAGTGTGATTATAAAAGATAAAATGTATAAATGCTAACAATTAAAAGCTGTTCATATTCACAGACTGTTGCGACACAACTGTGTTTAAACTGTGTTTCTTATAAAAGTGATTTTTGCATAACAGGTCCCTTTTAAACCTTGTTATAAAAAGAAGCAGGCTTAATTTAAAGCAGCGTTTGTCAATTCCAGTCTTTGCACTGCACATTTCGGATGTTTCTGTTTTTACGTCAGACTGCAAATTGGACTCTACAGGATATTCCGCTATGATTTCAGCTTGAAGGGGGCTTGTTTTATTCAAATGGCATTTTAGTGTATGAAATGTGAATTTATATCGTTTTTATTTACAGAGGCATATTATCCCGCATGTCATGCTTCTCTAGTAAGAAGCTGCAGGTAGTGTCAATGTGTAAATCGGTAAATTAACATTCTGAAGTGAAATGTAGGTTTCTCGTGCTCAGGTAGAAAGTAATGAAGGAAAAGTGACTGGAGGAGAATACACACTACATAGAGACCTGTCAGAACACGGTTCATGCATGGAGCTCTTCTAACAGGCAGGATTGAGAAATGCTGATTTAACGCAAATTTAACAATAAATGATAAATAGACTAACCTAATATTTTGTTGTCCATCACTGTAAGCTCAGTTATATAAAAAATAAATAAATAAATAAATAAATCAGGTATTTTTTGGGCAGTTTAGGAATTTGCAAAATGGCAATGCCAATTTCACTGTATAATATGCAGATGTCAAATGCAGTTCCTGGAGGGCCGCTGCTCTGCACAGTTTAGCTTTGTGAAGTTTATTTATAAACTAATTTCGAGAGGATCACATGATTATGATTGAACACAGCTGGTTCTGCGTTAACTATGTATGATCCACCAATCAGACTATTCCTAACCCACTATAAAGAGCCAGGGTTTCTCACTACAGTCATCTTCGATTTGAAGAGTCCACCCTTCCACCCCTACTTCTCCACCTTTCCCTTCATAGGGCGGCACGGTGGCCCAGCGATTAACACTGTTGCCTCACAGCAAGAACGTCACCGGTTCTAGTCCTTTAACAGGCCGGCTGTCGTTTCTGTGCGAAGTTAGCATGCTCTTCCCGTGCTCGTGTGGGTTTCCACCGGGTTCTCCGGTTTCCTCCCACATTCTAAAAAACATGCACTACAAGTTAATTGATCAATTTAAATTTAGCACTACAGTCAAACTCTCATCCAGCAGCATATCTCTTCTTTAGCAATCATTTTCTGTCATCAGCTCTTATCAAAAAAGGGGGAATTCTCGAGATCTACCTGAGCTCAAACCTCCCCTCTCGCCCTGCAAACAGGAGGGGGCCCAGGGCTCAAGGATCCTATGAGCTCAGGGCTCTCTCCCGGGACAACATGCCAAACTTGGTTTATAATCAATCATCAGCTAAGTGTGAACTCTTGAAAACCCTAATTAAACACACCTGTATAATATATTATATGTTCACTTGTTGAGTTTCTTTCTTCTGCTAAACACAAGAGAAGATATTTTTTTTTTATGCTAGGAGCTGCTTCTCCCTTCCATAGAATGTTTTTTCCTACTTTGGAGGTCGATGAATGCCAGCAACCAGCATTCTTCAAAATATCTTCTTTAGTGTTCAGCAAAAGTATTTAATATCACTTGAGGGAGAATAAATGATGTCTTGATTTAATTTTTTGGGTGAACTATGCCTTTAATAACAACATTTTAAAATAAATATAATTTATATACATTTCATTACTTGCATAAGCAATTTGAAGTCAACAAATGCAAGTCGAAGTAAGTAAATTAAGATGAAAGAGAGATATCGATGTATCAAAAATCACAACTACGTTTTTTTTTTCTGCTGACATCTGACATTAGTTGACCCAACTATTAGTTGACCCAAATATGAAAATTTCACTATTTACTGATCCTCAAGTTGTTCCAAACCTTTATAAACACAAAAAGAAGTTATTTTGAAAAATGCCCATGACCTGTAAACATTGACTTCCATAGTGGGGGGAAAAACAATGAAAGTAAATGGTTACAGATTTTCTGCAAAATATCTTCTTTTGTGTTTAACAGAAGAAAGAAAACCAAACAGTTTCATGTCAAGTGAATGGTAAGTGAATACTTGAATAAAACATTAACCTGTAATTAAATCTTTCACCCACAATTAATTGGTGTAAACTAAACCACAATGATATCACTCTTTTGTCGTAATTCACTTGCTTCAACTTATATTTGTGTAACTTCAAGTCATTATTAAAGGGATCGTTCACCCAGAAATTTTTATTTACTAATTATTTATTCTTCCTCAAGCGATATTAAACCTTTATATATTTTCTTTTGCTGAACACTAAAGAAGATATTTTGAATAATGTTGGTTACTGGCATTCATCGACCTCAAAAGTAGCAAAGAAACATTCTATGGAAGGAAGTAGCATCTCCTAGCATTTTTCAAAATATTTTCTCTTGTGTTTATCAGAAAGAAACTCAACAAGTGAACATATAATAATGAATCAGATTTAATTGTGGGTGAAGGCTTTAAATCACAGGTTAATATTTTATTCACATATTTCTTAAAGCAATAGTTCACCCAAATCTGAAACTTCTGTCACCATTTACTCACTCTTCACTTGACACAAACCTGTTTGAGTTTCTTCTGTTAAACACAAAAGAAGATATTTTGCACAAAACGTAATCATTTGCTTTTTTTCCCATGTTTACAGGTCATGGGCATTTTTCAAAATACATTCTTTTGTGTTCAACAGAAAAGAGAAACTCATAAAGGTTTGACAACTTGAGGATGAGTAAATAGTGACATTTTCATATTCAACTAATAGTTTGGTCAACTAATTATTGTAGCTGTCAGCAGAAAAAAAAAATAGTTGTGATTTTTTCCAAGCATGGTTTGTCAGGTTTTTAATTTATTTGGTGTATGTTTATTTTTCCATCGTTCCAATGTAGGTTAATAGAATCAGAAAAACAAAATGTGTGACTATACTTCTTTTTTTCAACTAGCCTATTCAGAAAATGCATTCTCTATAGTTATGTGATGATTATCTACAAATCATTGAATTGAAATGGTAATTATAAATAAATAAATGTTCCTGTCACAATGTTGCAGAATTGGAAATCATTTCTAAAATAGAAACTTGGCATAGATGGTTAAGGCAATAAAACTGTTTAACATGGAAAAGATAATAGATTTATTTTTTATTTTTTTTGCATGTCACGCCACCACGTCGTGTGTTATTAGGACACAGTCGTCCATCTTAATTGTAAGAGCAACAAATAATAACTTGACTTCTAGTTGATCATTTGGAAAAGTGGCAGAAGGTACATTTTTCAGATAAATCATCTGTTGAACTGCATCTCAATCATCTTAAATACTGCAGAAGATCTATTAGAACCCGCAAGGACCCAAAATTCTCACAGAAATCAGTCAAGTTTGGTGAAGGAAAAAACCTGGTTTGGGGTTGCATTCAGTATGGAGGCATGTGAGAGATCTGCAAAGTGGATGGCAACATCAACAGCCTGAGATATAAAGACATTTGTGCTGCCCATTACATTAGAAACCACAAGAGAGGGCAAATTCTTCAGCAAATAGCCCTCCTTATCATACTTGAACATCCACATCAAAGTTCCTAAAATCAAAGGAGGTCAAAGTGCTCCAGGATTGACTAGCACAGTCACCAGACATGAACATTATTGAGCATGTCTGGGGTAAGATGAAGGCTTTGAAGATGAATTCAAAGAGTCATGATGAACTCTGTGAGTCCTGCAAGAACGCTTCTTTGCCATTCCAGGTGTCTTTATTAATAATTAAGTTGAGTCATTGCAGAGATGTATGGATGCAGTCCTCCAAGCTCATGGGAGTCACACACAATATTAATTATTTTTCCACTGTACCATAACTTTATATTCTATACTATTATTTCTGTTAAGTGACAAGACCTTTGTCTAAGCAAAGTCAGACCTTACTGTTCTAATGAAATAATTAAAAATTGAGACATTATCATATTTTATTTTGGTAAAATAAGCGTAATCTAGAGGCCTTTGCCTTTCATATAAACCACTTCTGATAACAAATGATCAACTAGAAAGTTATTACAAGTCAAGTTAATATTTACTGTTCCTAAAACTTGGATAGGCAACAAGAATTTTGTCAGGTACTGTTGTCATTTCAGGAGCTCCGGTATATAGGGAAAAAGATGATTGATGTCGACAATGAGCTTTAAACCTTGTAACATTGAGAAGAAAGACAGGTGCGCAGCCGGAAAAAAAAATGCTCGCTGCTGAGTAAAGTGCCTGGAAGTATGTTGATTTTGTCCTGTTGTTGTAATCATATCTGCCCATTAAACAAACAAAAAAAAGTGAATAGCCGGACAGTTTAGTGGCAATATTATATTTAAAAAGGATATGTTGGGACACCTTTCAGTTAGATTCCTGGCTGGATTAAATTTTCATCATGACGAGCTACTGTTGGAGAGACTTGGGCCAAGCAGGTAGCTGCTAATGATCACTAACCTGGTTGAGAAGCAATGACCAGGACAGCCTTTGGACTCAGCTGAGCGAGATGAGGGATTATCCCTCTATACATGTCCACATTAGTCTGCACTACGCTCCGATATGACTGCTCATCACTCCAGGCATTCGCTGTGATGACCAATACTTTAGATCCTGCTGAAGCTGACAGGTCTATAAAAAAAGGAGATGAAACACACTGTCATCTGTTGAGTAGGAGAAGTTGAATACCTTTTATATAGACAGTTTTAAAAGAAGAACAAACATAGTAGTTTAAAGACTTAAGCAAAAAAAATAATTTTTATAAGACTAAGATAATGCACTAAAATAACTAAAAGTATACTTTTTTACGTGAAATCTCTTTGTGGAGGGCTAACATTATGATTACATAATTTCTAGAATATACAGTGCTCAGCATAAATGAGTACACTCCCCTTTAAAATGAATGCGTGTATCAATTTCTCAATTATAGACACTATTATTAGGTGCATTTAAATAAAACACTTTTAATAAACAGTTGTATTCATTAGAACAAGAGTGTGGTCACCTGACATATTTATGAATAGAAAGAAAATTAGGTTTTATTAATTATTTATTTTTTAAAAATGTAAAAACAACAAAATTGTAACTAAATGTACTTTTTTTCTGATTTATAACCTTTATTACCATTTTATTTAATATTTTTCCCCACACGCTTTCATTGGAGTAGATTTATTTTTAAACCGTGATCTTCAGTTATTTTATATTATTTATTAATTCCATTTCAATTTTGGCTTTGGTACTGACTAATGTAGTGTATACACACAAATATTTTATTGCATTGCATCCTATAGAATGTATTCATTTAAAATAGGACATCTGTAAGGAGTATACTTTATGCTGGGCACTATATATATTTACAGATTTTAATATAAAAATGTGACGAGTTTAATATTTTTAAACATTGCTGATCTTTAATTAAAAAAAATACAATATATTTTTAAAAATGTAATATACAGAATTTGTATTTTGCTTTAATTATTTTTACATAACAATGATGAGATTCAGCACAATTAAAATCTATGAAAAAATAATACATGAAAAAAGGAAATGTAAAGCACTACAACTTTATTCATTCATTCATTCATTCAAAAGTACTACAATTTAAATTACAAAAAAAAAAGAATCTATATAGTTTTAATTATTAAAAAGATATTACAAAGGGACAACAAATTACTATAAGGTATAATAAAACTTTTTTTTATATCATAGTATAAAAAATGTTTTATTGATATTTATTTCATATTTATTTTGTGTTGTCACTTTATGTGCACTGGAAGCTTCTTTAGCCAAAACAAAATCCTTGTGTGTGTGTGTGAAGCACACTTGGCAATAAAACAGATTCTGATTCATTCATTCATTCTCTTTTCAGCTTAGTCCCTTTATTAATCAAGGGTCGCTACAGCGGAATAAACCGCCAACTTATCCAGCATATGTTATTACGCAGCAGATGCCCTTCCAATCGCAACCCACCACTGGGAAACACTCATACACTCTTGCATTCACATACAGTACGGCCAATTTAGCTTATTCAATTCACCTACTGTATAGCACATGTTTTTGGACTGTGGGGGAAAATGGAGCACCCATAGGAAACCCACGCCAACATAGGGAAAACATGTAAACTCCACACAGAAATGTCAACTGACCCAGCCAGGGTTCGAACCAGCGCCCTTCTTGCTGTGAGGTGACAGCGCTACCCATTGCACCACCGTGTCGCACATGAATGTTTTATTCTATATACACATCACACCATAAAAGTAAAACAGTATATAAATAATAACTGATGAAAATGTATGTAATTTATGTAAAAAATATGCATTCAATTATAAAATAAACACTATGCAATTCAAATGTAACTAACATTATAAACTTGAGAAAATATTTAATCCAAATATAAAATGCACCTTTTGAGACCTCAACCTTCGGTAAGCTGAAAATCTCCAAATCCATCGTGCCTCCTTTGGTTGAGTTCTCTGGTATGTCAATCAAAACCAGTTTGTCGACACAGCTCTGTGACGCAAAGAATGACATTACAGCTCAGTCATAAAACATGTGCTCACGTAGTCATTAGCTATTTCTGTGCAAACAAAGCACAGATATGTAATTACTTTTGCCATAATGCTCAATACAGCAGCTATTCCCAGATCTCCCCCGCCAATCACAGACACTTTAACCTCTTGATCAGGTCGATTTCCACCTAGAAGTGCAATTGTAGATCAAATTATTATGACTTGAAGCAATATGTGCAACAATGCATATTTTTTAAATACAGTTGAAGTCAGAATTATTAGCCTCCCTGTATATTTTTTCCACCCAATTTCTGTTTAAAATGATTTTTTTTCCAACACATTTCTAAGCATAATAGTTTTAATAACTAATTTCTAATAACTGATTTATGTTATCTTAATCATGATGACAGTACATATTTTACTAGATATTTTTAAGATATTAATATTCAGCTTACCATGCAATTTAAAGGCTTAACTAGGTTAATTAGGCAAGTTAGGATAATTAGGCAAGTCATTGTATAATGATGGTTTGTTCAAATAAAAAAAATTTGCTTTAGAAGGCCAATAATATCAACCTTAAAATGTTTTAAAAAAACTTTTAAACTGCTTTTACTCTAGCCAAAATAAAACAAATAAGACTTTCTCCAGAAGAAAAAATATTGTAGGAAATACTGTGAAAAAAATTTCTTGCTCTGTTAAACATTATTTGGAAAGTATTAGAAAAAAAATAAAAAATTAAATTAATAAATAAAAATCACAGGAGGGCTAATAATTTGACTTCATAAATTAGACAAACCTTCAGTAATTGTAAAATTTGACACATAATCAAGTAGATTGTTGGGACTGTCGCCATGTGCTGAAGATCTGGTTCCCAGTGGAGGTTCCTCTTCAAATTTTGTAATCATTTCTGCCAGAAGAGCATTCACAGAAGACTTTGGCTGCAACAGCAACAATAATATACTTTAAATAATCATTCATAAAATTTTAAATATAATTTTAAAAAATGTATGTGCTCAATAAACAATTACATTACTTTTCATTAAATGTCCATAGCAACTAACGATTGAGGAGGCATTCAGTGATTTAACAAGAAGAGGCAATACACACAAGAAGTGTTAATTATACAGAACTGTTAGTGCTCAGTGAATTAAGTGCTAGAGTAAGAAGGAGAGAGAAAAGTGTTTCTACAGATGGTTTGTCAAGCCCACTCACCTGTGTAAAGCACACTTTATAAATGTTCTTATTTTTTTTTTTTTTTTACAGATATGGAGTAATTGTAAAAAAAATAGTGTCTGGTGCAAATATGCAAAACTGATGCAAGAGTCGGTTAAAGTGTCAGGGGTGCTTTTCCACATATGCTTTTCTTCACGATACTGGAATTTCTATTTTTGATACGATACCAAGAAAAAAATAACGATATTCAATACTATTTTCAATGCTGCAAGGAACCATATCATTTTAAATATTCCAATACCAACATTTATACTCTATTTGTAAATATGCAGAATATATAGTGCAATAATATATAATAATAATAAAATTATTATATTATTACATAATATAATATTACGCAGAAAAAAATCTATATTCCACACCATTTCCGATGCTGCGAGGAATCATATCGTTTTAAATATTCCAGTATTGATTCTTCTTGAAATATCGATATTTTTGACAACACTATACTACAGTTTGGGACATGCTAATTTTATTTTCAAATATGCTGAATATATATATATATAT
>CAIGQZ010033189.1:7220248-7230441 GCA_903798205.1 Danio tinwini
ATATATATATATATATATATATTTATATTTATATAATATTAGTATAAATATATAGTATATTAATATAAATATATAAAGTATTTATTATGTCTATAGTCCCGCCAAAAACGTGCATTCCTACGTAAATTATGTAGCCTGCAACACGCAAACAATGCAGAGCATGCCGGTAGTAGCTTAGGTTATTATCAATATGTCTTTCTCAACACTGAAACGTAAAATTGCCAATGAAAACCGTAAGTTTAACCCTGCCTGGACTGACAAATACTTATTTATTTTACCGCCACATCCAAACGCCAAACCGATGTGTTTAATTTGCAATGAGAGCGTGGGAGTACTTAAAGATTACAATGTGCGGAGACATCATGTTGAGAAACACCACACTTTTAGCACCAATTTTCCAGAGGGATCTCAAGAGAGGGCTGCAAAACTGCAGAGTTTGATTGCATCTTACAACCGGAGCAGTACTACCATGGTGCGATCATTCACAGGCCAGGAGAGAGCTACTGCAGCATCTCTTCGTGTTTCCTGGATACTGGCAAAAAAGAAAAGGCCATTCACAGACTCTGAAACCGTGATGGATTGTATGCTGGCTGTCGTGGATAAGGTGATAAATGACAATAAATTTAAAATGAGCGTGGTCTCTGCTATAAAAAACATACCCCTGTCAGATACTTCAAACATTTGTAGGGTTGAAATTCTTGCTGCAGATGTGTATGAAACGCTTTTAGGAGACCTGATGATAGCTGATACTATGTCTATAGCAGTAGATGAGTCCACAGACAAAACTGATACTGCTCAGTTGTGCATATATGTACGTTTTTTTGATGGCAAAATGCTTCCGAGAGGAGCTGCTCGGCCTACTGCCGTTAGAAGGACACACAACTGGCGATATAGTCTTTGGGAAAATTTCCGCCTTTTTTAAAGACAGTGGTCTGGATATGAAGCGCGTGTGCATGCTTGTGACAGCTGTTGCACCTCAGTTGATCTCCTTACACTGCATTGTGAATTAGGCTGTGTTGTGCGCAAAACTAAGCGGGGCACTTAAAACAACAATGGACAGCGTTATGGCTATAATAAATTTTATTCGCTCCACATCAAGCCTCCAACACCGCTTATTCCGCATGCTGCTGTCAGAAATGTCTGCTGAGCACCACGACCTTCTTTTGCATAATGACGTGAGGTGGCTGTCAAAAGGCAAAGCACTGGAGCGCTTCTGCGGTCTCAGAGAGAAGATCATAACTTTCCTCTGCGGCACCAAGCAAAAAAAGGCAGAATCGCACTTGAGTCATGTACAGGACGACAACTTCATGGCCGATGCCTGCTTTCTGAGCGACATATTCAAACACCTGAACAATCTCAATTTGGGACTACAAGGCAGAGACAAAACTGTCATCGACCTTGTGGAACAGATGCACGCGTTCCAAGTTAAACTGGACCTTTTAGCAAATGATTTGAGCCCAGGCTGAATGTTGCATTTTCCGACACTCCGCAAATGCATCTCATCCCCCGCATGAATCACGAATGTGATGACAGATTTCATAGCGATGTTTAATGATAACTTTGCTGGTCGATTGGATGGACTTAATCTACCCACAGAGTTGGCCGTTTTTGTCAGAGACCCATTCACTGTTGCAATAGAAGGGGACTTATCCGCCAGAGCTAAGAAACTGGTCCCTTCCATTGATAAGGGTAAATTCACACTCGAACTTGTTGACATGCAGTCATTTGTAACCATGGCACAGGAGATTTCCACTAACGGGCCTGCAATGTTTTGGACTGATGTCAACGCACATCAGTTCCCTAACATTAAGAAAGTAGCGATCGTCATGCTCAGTATGTTTGGATCAACATATACATGTGAGTCAAGTTTTTCACACATGAACTCCATAAAAAGCAACTCTCGTTGCTCCCTGACTGACCATACTCTCTACCAATGCCTTCGAATTGCATTGACAACTTACGAGCCTAAAGTCACTGCTCTCATTCAAAACAAAAAATGTCACTTCTCTCACTAAGTCAGCAGGGTAACTGTAGCCTACAATACATCAATATAATGTGGGATGCGTAACAGAGGCATGCCTAACCACACATGGTGATATAAAATATGTTCCCTCGGTGTTGTTATAGTTGTGAATACTGTGCACTTTTTATTTTATGCACTTTGAGATGTTCCTGGGTCAAATGTGTGCAAGTTGTTTATTTTGTTTCAAAAGGTAACAGTGTTATTTCTAATAGCCTACTACTGTATACTATTTTGTTGTATGCACTTTGTGATCAGATAGGTCAGATAGCCTAAGTCAGTTTTTTCTTTTGTAAGTGGAAAAAATAGGGGCTACCTCAGATTCTGTTGATTCAGCTCTTTTTGTACGCACCTTTTGCTCTGCAAACTGACCAAAGTTAAAAGAGAAACAATAAATAAACCTTATGTTTTTCAACAAATTTATTTGTGTTGGTTTTAAAATTTGTCATTATGAGCTGCTTTGCCGCTAAAATGACTGGCCCAGCTAACCCTCTTGGTTTGACAATCTGGCCCAATTGAATTTGTAATTTAATAGCCCTGTTCTAGACCATTCTTGGCATCATTAATACCCCACGAGGAGAGACCTTCAGTGGGGCCCC
Source organism: Danio tinwini (assembly GCA_903798205.1). Taxonomy (NCBI): domain Eukaryota; kingdom Metazoa; phylum Chordata; class Actinopteri; order Cypriniformes; family Danionidae; genus Danio; species Danio tinwini. Next base: position 7,222,868 of record CAIGQZ010033189.1, read on the forward strand.
AGTCTGAAGGACATTGACAGTCATCATTAGCCTCTTCCATTTTTTGACAATTTCTCCAACAGTTGCTCTTTCTTGGCAATTGCCCCATAGCAGTTTCAGCTTTATGAAAGTCTACAATTTCATCTCTTGTGTCTTTTGACAGCTCTGTTTTTGGCCATGTTGCTACTTAGACTTTTGACTGATTGTGGGGTGCACAGGTGTCTTTATGACAGCTAGTGACCTCAAACAAGTGCTACTAAATTAGAATCATGAGCAGAGTGTAGCTGGACTATTTTAAAGCAAAATAGCAGGTCTTTGAGGGTCAGAAATTTGGCTGAAAAGCAAGTGATCAAATACTTATTTGACAGTAATTTACAAATAAATTGTTAAAAAGTCATACAATCTGATTTCTGCATTTTTATATTTAGATTCTGTCTCTCAGTGGAATTGCACCTATACTGAAAATTCTAGACCCCTGCATGATTTCTAAGTAGGAGATCTTGAAAAATCACAGTGTGATTAAATACTTATTTCCCTCACTGTTTATATCAGATAAAATAATATGTGCGGGCGGGTGGCGGGTGGATGATTAGAATAGAGGAGCGAATTCGGGTAACATTTCAGCTGATCCACGCATCTCTAGTGCGCACATATAAGATTTGAGGTAAGCTAATAAATTTACTGAAGATTCTCCTCATGTGTGTGCTGCAACAAGATTTTGTTATTGTTAATGATTTTAAAACTCCTGTAGTCTGAGCCCGGCTCAAGCCCACCACCACCCCCTTCCTCTTGGAAGGACATCTATCATCGATAGGTGATACCTGACCATCAGTGTCTTATCATTGCTGAGATGAGTGATTCCCTAGTTTCTCCACTCCACTCTGTAAAAGACAAAGACAACATTAATAGAGCTCTTCCTGCTTGTCTATCTATCTATCTTGTCTATCTTGTCTATCTATCTATCTATCTATCTATCTATCTATCTATCTATCTATCTAAAGGAAATACCCAGTTATAATTATCACTCTGTAAAAATATCATTATCACTCTGTAAAAATTAAACTATAGAATTTTAGATGTTTTATGAATTTCATTTGATTCAACTTAAAAATTTAAGGCTCTACCTAATTTATTACGATGTACTTGTCATTACTGAGATGTGTTTCCCTGTTTCTCCACATGCTCCATGCTAATCTGCCAAAGAGAAGGATATCAAGTCTTTAACTAATCTCAAAACATTTCTCTGGAAACTAACTCCATTGTTCAGTCTGTTCAAGCAGTTCTACCTGCTCGCTGAGCTCCAGGTCTTCAAGAATATCTCCACCGTTCCCCTTGTGAGTCCCCTTCTTTTGCTCCACTCCAACCTGCAAAAGACAAAGACAGCAAGTTTTTTTTAGATAAATGTCCACTGATGCTCTTGTGAGTCTCCCTTTTCTGCCTGCTCTCTATTACCTAAAAAAGGAAAAACCTGACACAGACAAGGCCTATCTAACTATCTAAACCAGTGGTTCTCAAAGTGTGGTATGTGGGCTTCCTTCTAATGGTACGCGGAAAAATCACTGAACAATGATAAAAAATATATGAACACTCTTTAACCCTTTGACACTTACGATAACACTGATCAGCATTGGCTGTTCCCTATACTGTATGATCACACCGTTGTGATTAGTATGTTTAGTGCATCACGTCATCATATGCTAAGAATCTAAAAAACTGTGGTGCTCTCGAGCAGAGAAGTGCTTCTGCAGACCAGTCCTGTTGGCATTTCGGTTACTGCAAACTCAGGAATTTCCCTTATGCTGCATCATTGGTAAAATAGTTATTACAAACATGTTAAAATGTGTAGTTGTGTAAAATAATGTATGGTTTCGATATAAAGCCTAAAGTTTTGTAAACAGCCTAGCAGTGTGGCTTTTTAATTAAGTTTGTTATCTCAGAATTAAAGGTGCAGTAAGTGATTGTCTTCAGAAACATTTTTGTTGTGCTGGTTGAAAGTCTCTTCACAGTCCAATAGTAATGATGATTAAACTAAATGATCTAAATGTGTTTCAAGAGATCCCACTTAGATATGCTTAGCATTTAAGCAGGTTTGGCATGCTGTCCCGGGAGAGAACCCTGAGCTCGGAGATACTTGAGCCCAAGGCTCCTGCCCGGTTAATAAGCATATCAGGGGATCCGAGATCAGGTAGGTCTCGAGAGCTCCCCTTAGGAAAAGGAGGAGATGGGGTGGAAGGGGGTATTTTTATATTCTGGGTGAAGCATAAAACAAAAAAATGTTCATCCAAATGTTCATCCAAAAAAATATTGGCGGGCCGACATCTCCCATAATTCTGATAAGTAGCCCAAACTGTCTGTCAGCGAATGTAGATTTGGGCTTCTGCGCATCTCTGTTCGCGCAGATCCGCCAGTAGCACGTGCACGTCTGCATGCGCGCCACGCGTTTATGTGCAGACTCACAGTCACAGTTGCGGTAAAATTAAATGCTGAATTGAAACTTTTTCAAATCCTAAATCAATACTTTTGCACGCTAGAAGAAGGAGGACACCATGGCTGAAGTATTTCTGTTGGACAGGTAATGTTATGTTTTAAAACTATTTTAGTCCCCCAAAGCTGATGTAGATTGTGTTGTGTTATGAATGGATTATATGCACAGAAGTGTTGTTCAGCCACTGAAATCTTCCGGTGACTATTTTCAGATAATGTAGATTTTTATTTAGTTAAACAACAAAACATCAGTAAATAGCGCTATTCCGCCTAGCCTGCTTTACTGAGCTGAAGTTGCTTTTATATTCACATTGGGTCATTTTTCAACAATGACAGCCTCCCTATACTGTTTACCATGCTGCTCTGAATATTCGCTCTGAAATAGGCCAACCACTAACTACATTTCTAACTGGCGAATGACATGAACTAGTGGGTTGTCTGCTGTCATGTCGCAGTGCATGCTTTCGCAATTTCAAGTGGCGTGGCTTTGAAACACAGTCCCCCCCCCTGCCATCCAAAAATTATATGCTAACCGGTTAGCAGTTTGGCAGATCGCATAGATATTTACATTAGATGTTGCCTGCCTTGTTGTTGTCTATTGGAAGGAATGCGTCAATAGAGCCGCCATTTTAGTACAGGGTAGCGCTCCTTTGAAATGAATGCGGGACCAAGCTGTAGTGGAGGATTGTGGCCATCCAGAGCCAGAGATATACACATATCACATAGTTTTCCCGGTGATCAGTACGCACATTTTTTTTTATATACAAAAATTATAATTTTACATCACTTTTCTATATTGATGGATCAGTGACCGCACGGGCATTGCTGACAATGAGTGTGTGTTTGTGTGCATGTAAATGTATTATCCTCCCTCCTGTTAGGTTTAAACTAATCCATGTCCTGAAATACACCCTCATTGTGACGGAGGGAAAGATTCGTTTGAGAATGAATCTCCGTTATGAACGACTCGTTCACTTAGGCGACATTAATACAAGTTTCGGGCACCGCAGCATCTCATTGTCATTATTTATTTTGCATTGTTTGCTTATTTTATTCAACAAAACTAGCATAAGCCCAGTATTTAGTGCAAGTTGGTGCTACTTTGCCTTATGGTGAATGCAGTGACTGTTTTATCATCAGTAACGTTACTTGTTGAGCACAAAAGTTTATAACATAAAAACGTAAAAAATGAAATCTTACCTATAAAATGTTCGGCCTTTGTGCTTTTTCTTTGTTTGCTCGTTACTACACCCGTACACAGCGCTAAAGTCCAGCATCTTCACGTTGGCACACGGTCTTGACTAGTGCGGTTGAATGACATTTGTGCTGGGAGCACTGTACAAATGTGGCGGCCCTATTGACGCATGCTCAGGGTCCGTATGCGATATCTAGTGTATATAACTATGGGCAGATCACCTACTACACCTTTAAATGAATCTGAATGTGATTTAAATGTCGCAGGACACAGAACATAGACTCAGGCAAATTTGCCATGCTTGGTGAAACAATAAAATTAAAGCTAGTCTCTGTGTGCACAGATGGTCGGCCTGAAAACGGCGGTCGGGTGTGCGGTTTACACAAACTCCACATCTCAATTCCACCAAATCATGGAAATGCTGCAAGTATGAATTAATAAATCACGTAATAATTGGTCAAACAGTGTATTCATAATCACTCACTTTTCAATTTTTATACACATCTGTGCTGCAAGATGTGCTGCAAGCAGATCTAATCTCTAATTTAAATATAATTTTGAATCATATAATTAAAATACAAGTTAATGTTTAGATTTTAAGGTGGAGACCGGGGATAGTTGTAACACGGGTCAGTTGTAACACTTCAAACATGCTCATATTAGTCCTTGTGCCACATATGAGTCCTGTGGCAGACACAGCACATATTAGAAGGGAAAAACTACATTCAAGCTAAGAAAGTAATATATTTTACTTTAATTATTTTTGAAAGAGCAATGTCTGATTGTAGTTAAATCCATGTCATTTGTGTGTGGAAATATTTACTACACATTGTTGGTGATATTGGTTTAGCTGTAAGGAGAACAGATTCATGGCCACATAACGCTGGGTCAGTTGTAACAACAAAACTCTTGCTAGTAACATCAGTGAAATGTTCCCACCAACCCAAAGCAGATTTAAAACTGTATTTATATGATTTCTTTCAGTATTCTTATATGGCTCGTTTCCACTGACTGGTACAGTACGGTACGGTACGGGTCACCTTTATCAGGCTTGTGTTTCCACTGCTAAAAGGGTACCAATGGTACTCTTTTTGTGGGCGTGGTGTATGACAGAAAGTTGCAGTTGACGTCATTTTCGCTCGAGAAAATGTCTAAAGTAAAGCTGTACGAGTTGCTCACATATCATATGAGAAGCACTTTTCACAAAACAGATGCTTTACACACATAAATACTTCTGTATAAAGGTTTATTACTAACTTTTCTATGAACATGAGTTGATTATAACTGCAGATAAATGACAGTGCGAAATAGTCTACTGTAACATCTGCAATTATATAAAATAAATAAATAAATGCAACATATATGAACACATACAGACCCTTACAGTCTCTGATATGTTATCACTTACAGAAAAACTACACACAGCATACATTAAGTTCTTATTTAGGTTCAAAACAACACAAAATACAGCCCACAGTTAGTGCAAACCTCTCATGATTAAATGTGTCTTTAATCTTCAGCAGCACGTGTAGCCTCTTGTTAGAAAGCAATTCCATCATTCCGAGTTCATAACAGTCCAAAAGGTGATAATAATAGTTAAACATGGCAGTTTGTTCACGTTTGCTGAAAAAATAATGTGCTCCTTTTTTTCCGGCTTCTCCTTTTGTTTTTTGTTCTCCTTTTGCGCGTCACTCTGGCATTTGTCAGTTTCTGAGAGGATCAGGTTTCAAAAGCACGTCAATAATCAAGCGCACGTTATTATCATCAGCTCAAGAAGTTTGTTATTTCAAATATAGACGCGTGACGAGCGCAAACATGAAAGCGAAACCGCTCGCGCTTCAGACCGGCTCGTAAAAAACTATGGGGCACAGGGTAAAATTTGCTCTTCTTTTTGGCTTTGTGGCTGTTCATCAAGACGACGACAAGATTTGTTTGAGCCCTGGTCGACCAGGGCTCGTTATTATATGTATGTATAATTACACTGTAATTTATTTTTATTTTTGTAATTTTGTATTAAAACATGGCGGCTACTTTGTTTTCATTCTGGCTTGTTGCGTGAGCTCGTGACGTATCTCTGTAAACCAATAGCGTTCAGCTGCTCCACCTTTTGGTACCCTTTCTTGTGTTTGGTACCCTTTCGAAAGGGTGCCGAAAAAGGGGTATGGTACGGTTCGAACCATACCGTACCATACCACTCAGTGGAAACGGGCCAAAAGCTCTTGAAAGAGAAAGAAGTCAAAGTAATTTGAGCTCAGTGTTTTGACCTCTGTGGGCTCATGAAGACATGAATCATCATTTACATCTCACCACGGGGTGTGTTACAACTAAAGGCCGATTTATACTTTTAGGAACAGTACTGATTTTAATTAACTTTTAAACGCATTTTTATTGAAACGCAAGCACAGTACAGTGTTAATGTTAAGCTTTCAAATCCATATTTTGGTCATAATTCTTATTTTATAATGGAACATCTAACTCTGGTGGAAACCATAATTTGAAGAGTTCAGATGCAAAAACCTTTATGTGCCGTCTGAAATTTCCATCAAAAATGAGCATTTTTCTCAGACTCCTATGTTAATGTTGAGTTATTTTAAATTGTAATTATTTAAAAAACCTCTAAAAGAGTGTATTCTTTGCCATAAACTTCAAAGTGCTGAACCTACCCACAGGGGCTTAATAAAAAATCCTCATTTTTGAAGAAAATTTCAAACGGGTTTTAGAGTTTTTTGCATCTGAATCCTTCATTTACATCTCACCACAGGGTGTGTTACAACTAACCCAGACAGTGGGGTGAATCGTAACATTTCACTCGTCCTGTTTGAAACTAAAAAGTGTTCACATTTTCAGTTTGTGCTGCAAAAATAACTAATATGCCATTTAATAGCAGATACTTGTAACTCAAGATCTCAAAGATATATAGAGAAATGTAAAAGATGTACAACTATCCCCGGTCTCCCCCATACAAATATGGCATATGTACATGCAACATATATTTCAAAATGTATCAAAAATCATTTATATATGATATGAATATTTTGACATAAATTTATGAGGTCCAAGCTACATTTCCAGATTTTGATGAATATAGGCAATGGTATGTTAAAACTTAACTGTTAATAGGAACAGTACTGATTTTAATTAACTTTTAAACGCATTTTTATTGAAACATAAGCACAGTACAGTGTTAAGGTTCAAACTATTTATAATGTTTAAGTGGCTGACATTAATAAACATTATTTTTATGAATAAATCCACCTTGTTTTTGAACTGTGCAGAGCTGTAGCTGATTAATTAGACCTACAATGCTACTATATTTCAATGCTAGTCATAAGGTGGTACTTGGAGAAATTCTTTCTGAGGTGAAAAAGGTTGAGAAACACTGATCTATACCAAACATCAGCCCCTTCATCTTGGAAGGACGTCCATTGATGCACCCGTCTATCCGTTTGTTTCTTTTAAAGAAATTCCAGAACAACAATTTCCAGGTGCGATTCCCTTTTTCTCCATGTGGTCAATTCCAATCTGTAAAATACAATAGAAATATAAGAAGTTGTTAATTAAACTGTAATAAGTTTAAATAAACTTAACTTAATCATTTCTTTGGAAGTTTCATCTACCATTGTCTCCAGTCTGGTTCTGTCCTAACACTAACAAATAATATTTTGCAGCTCTAAATACTCTATACAAGATGACATTCTATAAACTTAGAATAGATAAATGTGTTACAATAATAAGTAAAAATGTCAACAGAACAAATAATATGCAATGTGTTTCTAAATGGACTGTCTCTAAAAGTGAGGGGGACGTATCCCCCCCGTCCCCCCCGGTTGCTACACTGAATTATATAACACATAACAATCTGCAAATGTTACCGAATGGCTTTCTACGATTTAAATAGGCTATATAGAAGATAACA
>CAIGQZ010033189.1:7234752-7293045 GCA_903798205.1 Danio tinwini
TATTCAGCACTTTAAAGTGCCAATATTACACTGCAAATTTAACACTACACACAGTGTACTTTTAACACTTGATAGATTGGGACCATATATGACCTACAGTAGTGTTAAAATCAACACTTTAAGTGTTAAATTGACACTACTTATTTTACTGTGTAGTTATCCCCTCATTAAACTGACCATCAACCCAAGTTCACAAATGGATGTTTATATCTACACCTCATTTTAGCAGAGGATACGTTTACAGACAAAAAAAATATCAATTTTGGGGAAAGTTACTTTTGAAAGCATTACAATATTGAGTTACTCCCCAAAACAGTAACTAGTTGCATTACTTTTTATGTGTTAGTTAACTTTTTCATACCTACTTTAGGCTTGATTTCTTTCAGAACTTGCAGGGTATTTTTCTTTTCTTTTAAATAGAGGAGCTCTGCATTTAACAACATATTATAACCTACACCTCCATTTACCTTAAAAAAACTAATTTAAAAAATTAGAATGTTACATTTTGAGAACTTCTTGACACTCTACATGCCGTATACAGATTAATAAAAGTTGAAAGCAATGTGTTTGCTACTTTTGTACTTTTGTCTAGTTCAGTAAAATCACTCTCCATAGAGACTCTCCATTCATCCCCTTTTCTTCCGCGTGTTCAAAATAATGAGAATACTTCCATCACAGATTGTAGAGTTATTCAACGTTTGCCTAATTTTAGAACATTTTGTATTGACGTAAAACTTTATGAATCTGTCTGCCTATCGCAAAATAAGAAAGCTGCTAAAACAACTGAACTGCTGAAAAAAAATTATATTATCGTTATAATCATTACCTTTAAGTTATCAGATCCCTTTTGATATGCCTATGTAACATTGTTTAATAATCTAAGTATAGTTTGAGATATTTATTTCTTTTAATATATATTTATATTTTCTTATTTTGTTTTCTCTATTTGTTATTTCGTTCATGTACTGTTTTTTCTCCTGCCTTGTATCATTTGTTACTAGATGGACAATGAATATGTATAGTTTGAATTCAGGTCACACAATATTAGCACAAATTAATGTTTTATGTATTCCCTGTTACTTGTGTTAATAACTTAAAAAAAAACTTCCATCACAGAAATGTAAGCTCTGCCATCTTGGTTTCTGTCTGTTCCCGTGGGGAGCTCATTCTCCCCTTAAATGTGATTGAACGTGATTACACTCATTTCAATTCAGCAAATTATTAGTAATTAGTTAGTTAGTAAAGTAACTTGGATATCATTGCTTAATTTTCTTAAGTTAAGCGTTACTTTACTCGTTACTTACAAAAGTAATATTATTACGTAACTCACATTATTTGTAATGCTTTTCCCCACACGGGTAATTATTGTCATTTACTAATAGTATCACAAATAAAACTTGCCAATGTTGTTATAATGTAAAAATTAAATTAGTAGTAGTGTATATATTGTTGAAGTCAGAATTATTAGCCCACCTGAATTAGCCATTTATTTTTCCACATTTTGTTTATTTTTCATAGTAGTTTTAACTCATTTCTAATTTATTTTATCTTTGCCATGATGACAGTAAATAATATTTGACTAGATATTTTTCAAGACACTTTTATACAAATTAATATAAGAAATATTAAGAATTCTTCAGAAAAAAATGTTATCTGACACACTGTGAAAATGTGTACACACACACACACACACACACACTAAAAATGACAGCATAGTACTGGATCTTTAGCGGAATTACTTCAGGTCAGATTTTACACTCGTTTTAACAGCCATCAAACACAATAGCAAAAATACTTTAGTGCAATACAATATCTCGATGCAGAAATGAATTTTTAAAGAGCCCAATACTTACAAAATGAGTAACATGAATTGGAAAGATACTACACTGTGAGGACATGGTTTATAAATGCTCATTTATTAATAAAAATCTATTTACTGATCTACTTTAGCTCAGTTCTGTAATAGTTACACCATGTACTTAACTGGGTGCTAATGGACCGTTTTCTTTTAACAGCCAGTGTGAAACATGATTTGCATACCAGGTTAAATTATGTACATTACTTCGAAGCAAATAATAAAATGCAAAGTTATGGTTCTATGGCTTTCTAGTTGGTTCTAGCGAGCATCAAACTCTGGTCAAATAAATGTACTGCCCTGACCATTTTCTTTATAACCCTTGAAATATATGCAACACTAAATGCAACTGCCAGAGTTCTTACCCGGTCTAGAAAATTTGATCATATCACCCCAATTGTATCCTCCTTACACTGGCTGCCTGTTCAGTTTTGTATTGATTTTAAAATATTACTTATCTATAAAGCTTTAAATAATCTAGCTCCTGTTTATCTAACCAACCTCCTGTCTCCCTACAATCCAACCCACCCTTTGATCTCAAAACTCAGGGCTTCTGGTAGTACCTAGAATAGCAAAGTCGAGTAAAGGAGGTCGAGCCTTCTCATTTATGGCTCCTAAACTCTGAAATAGCCTTCCTGATAATGTCCGAGGCTCAGACACACTCTCGCAGTTTAAAACTAGATTAAAGACCTATCTTTTTTGTAAAGCATACACTCAGCGCATCACATAGCGGTATGATGCATGAATGTGCTCCACGCATCTCGTTTATATACACTATAAACAGCAGCTACGCTAATTGTTCTCTTTATTCTCTATTTCCACCTGGGGATACTCATCGCGGGACCCCCAGAGATTATGCAGCGCCACTGATGCAATCCAAGACCTGTGAAGAGATGCTCCCAAGGTACCACAATCCTGGACCAGGCTGTTTCCTGAGTAGCAGCTGTGGTGGTCATGGAGGAGTGGAGAGCATGCGTCTGACTCCTGTGACCTCCAGGGATAGCAGAGTCTTCGCTGACATCTAGCGTTCTCCAGCTTCCGGCGCCTAGACTGCAGCTCTGCACAAGACATTTGGCCATAAGAGAAACGGTCGTGCCCAACTGAGCCTAGTTTCTCTCAAGATTTTTTTATCCTTCACTTACGCCAATTGGTGAAGTTTTTTCCTCGCCTCTGGCTTGCATGGTTCGGGACTTGTAGAGCTGCGCATCGATGGATTACTCTTCAGTGTTTGGACTCTCAGCAGCGAATATTAATCCACACTGACCTGAAATGAACTAAACTTCAACACTGAAAACTGAACTAACACTTTCAATTCACTATAATCTTCTATGTGAAGCTGCTTTGACACAATCCACATTGTAAAAGCGCTATACAAATAAAGATGAATTGAATAAAAAAGATGAATTGAATTAACATCAAATGTTTGTATTCCAACCTATCTTAAAAATGTATTACTAGATTTTTCACCTTGTTACAAACTTGTCTAGCTGAAGCAGAAAAAGTTGACAAGTCATGTTGTTCAAAGTTTTTGCACAAAGCATGTCCACAGAACAAAGTTATTAATTGAGTTTCCACACTTCGGTTTCTGCTACCAGCTCCACCATTCCAAGCAAGAAAGAGATGACAGGACAACAACATTGATCAAATAATCTTTAACAAAAAACTACATTGGGAAAAAAAAATAAAGTCAAACGTCTTGCATCTTTTCTCACCAGTTAAATAGTACAATAAAATAACTCTCCCTAAGTCAGGACCAGTTGTTGGTGCTTGATATATAAAGGCATCCACATCAATAAACTTTCATCATTTCTGAAGATACAAAAACTGCCATCGTGATTCTCAGATATTATTCTCATATATTATTTTCTCCAAAGCTCAGCTGTATCAGACGGGCTCTTGATAGTGCAAACCTGCTCCCATTGCTTGGGCATTCAAATAAATAGTGTAACAAGGAAGGCGTTTTCTTTCCAATTCTAGTTCTACCTGAAACCTTCCCAACCCGATACGATCAAAGTCAAAGAGAAGTGAACTAGAACTTGTTCCGCTTTTTCATTGCTAGTTTCCTTTTCATCTCCTCCTCTTCCAATCTCAGTTCTTCTTCATCCTCCTTGATACCCAGGCGTAAACTGAAGCAGAAAAAAAGCAAATGTTAAAGAACGTAACTTCAATTGGTCCCCTGCGTAATGGGAGACAAGCGTTTTATTTCAGCATATGATCACAATTATTTTCTCTTCTAGGCATTCTTCCGCTGCATCTCTTCAAGCTCTCGTCTTTCCTCCTCCTCGTCCTCAAGCACTGCCATTCGCAGGCTAATCAGACAATCAGGGGAAAAAAAAAAAACACACAAAAGACACAAACAAAAAAAAAGGCAACAGTGCGATGATTTGGGGGACATTAAGAACCAAATCAGAGCTGCTATTTTTCCATTTGAAGAACGCAGCTGAATTTATTGTCTTACCTCCTCGCTTCCTCTTTTTGCTGTTCCTTCCAGCTGCTCTCCATAAACTTCAATGCATAGTCACTTTCATCTTTATATCTGTTCAAATGAAAGACTGTGTTACAACAACGTACACAAACAATCCCAGGGCTCAAAATGATTTTTGTTTGGTAGGACTGGTGCTCCAATCTAACCAATTATGAGCACCGTTGGTAAGTTTCATACAAACAGATTTATTGCATTTGAAATCAACACTAATCAAAACTAACAAGCAAAAAATATATATGCTTGCGTGAGGAAAATATGTCCCAATGAAATCCCATTATCACAAGAAAATCATTCTGCATGTTTCACAAAGTCCAGTTTAAGACCACTGTGTATGAAATTCAAGACCTCCACAGGGCTCAACACTTGCTCTGATTTGTTCTAATGGCCTGGTCAATATTGTAAATATAGTACTAGACCTACAATACGAGTCTACGGCTTCAAGTATCACATCACGTCTTTGACCGTTTGTTAATATGTGTGTAAATGCAATCTGTCTACTGATACAAATATGACATCTTGAATGTAAACTGCAGAGGCGAATTATAAAGTACAATTATGAGGCAGCGCTGGCCAGATGAGGTAACTTTAAATGGACAAAGTTAAAACTGATTTAAAATGATTTAAACACAAACACAATATTTTAGCAAATTCAAATGTAAGATTTCAGGCTTAATATTTCATTGTGAAATTTAAGACCCTGCTGAAACAATGATTAGAATTTTAGAATATCTGCATAATTTGTGGCAATACATAGTTGCAATCTTGCACATTTCAAAACACATTTTGTGATTAAATACTTTCGTAATACTCACTTGTTCTTGTCATAGCCAAATATTTCCCTGATATGTTTTGAAATTTCATCTTGTTCTTCGCCTTCATCATCAATGAAGTCGTCCATCTCGGAGTCGTACTCTTCTTCGTCCTCATACTTCCGTTTGTAACTGGATGTTATAGGGGGCAATGCTGGCCCTTTAAAAAAAATTAAAATAAATAAATTAAAACAGGAGAAAGAGGCATGCAGAAAACATGTTAGAATACACAAAGCATTAATGCCATTACCAATGCTATTATTGCCAGTGATATATCAAAAGATAAACAGACTCAGTGATGTGTTGAAATCACTCATAAGTCATTCATATGCAAATTTAGGGCACCAGTTCACAACAACAATTTATGGAAAATTCTGTTCTAAAATGTTCAAGCCTAACCACTTTTAACTGCTTCCAGATGTAATTGAAAAATATTTGATACTTGAACATTATGGAACATGTTTAAGCAAATTAGACAAGCCATTAAAAACTGTCATCTTTAACTGTGGATTTGGTTTGAATATTTATATAAATATTAAATATTAATAATAAAAAAAACTCACAAACCCCATAATATTCTGTGTAGTTTTGCGTTTATCAGAGCTGAAACTAAAGTAGCTTTCTTTATTTCTTTCTGCTGTCTTTTTTCATGTCCATAAACTCCAACAAATAATTTATGGCTTCACAAATACCAGAATGCTCACAAAAACAAAAAATAAATGCTTCCCATACAATTCCTGAATATGTTATTCCTCTGAAAATAACACTTACGGGATGCAGACATAAATAACATGCATAAAATCAAAGTTAATTGTCAAATTAACAGCTATATATTAAAGGTTCTCAACAAAATACAATTACTGTGATGACTGCCTGCAATTTCAGTCACGATACATACTTTTTTATAAAATCTATTTTATTTGCAAATACATTAAGTCTTAATTACATTAGAAGTTTAAACATTAAGTATTTTAACAAAACGTTCACCAAATATTTAGTTTAATATTTGTAACCGATTAATGGTATCAGTTAAACGATTAAAAAATATTATTTTATATATTTTTTAAGTTTGGCTGCATAAGGGGCCGATCACCGAATGCGCTTTTTGCGTTGAGAAGGGCACTTTTTTAATGGTTTATTAACTGTTTTGCGAGCTGCTTATGCGCCCTGCGCGCCTCAAGTTATGCTATTGCGTGCTGTGTGCTTGCGGTTAAAATAAAACTCAACCCTGAGCGGAATAGTGCATTACATCAGTTGCGTCTTTTTCATTCTTCAATCAAATGAAAGCAGAGCAGGGTTTCTGTTGAGGCGCCTGCAGTATTTGTGTTGTCAGGACGACGGATATTTTTTTGATGGAAGAGAAACTTGTGGTTGCAGTTTCAAGTTAGCCAGAGCTGTAGGCATATTACTTTACAAATCATGGATATCACAATGTTATTCTGTATATCACAAATATAACATAAACAGCAACACTTGCGCACAATAGACCAGCTGATTCAGTCGTTTCCTATAGTGACAAAAAAAAAAAAAAAAAAAAAAAAAAAAAAAAAAAAAAAAAAAAAAAAGAGCACCACGCTTCTTTTTTCTTGTCAACATAAAAAGGCAGTGTGGTGCGGTGCGCCTTGCATTTTTGGAACAGAAAAGCGCGTTCGCTGTGATCGGCCCCTGATGTGCAACAAATATTTGTTAACTTGCGGGATGGTAACAAGTGCAACCACACGTGCCTACAGACGTATTTTGTCAAAGAAACAAAATGAAAGAAGAATATTTCTAGTCACAGTTTGACAGACGAGTTGACAAACCAGCGCTGATGCTGATTGCTAGAGAAAGTCATTAAGTCATTATGACAATCTTTAAACTAATGACTTCTATTATAATGTTAAAAGGGGTTTTGTGACATGATAACAACAAGGCATTAATCAAATGCATATTTTCAGTTGAGCGACCGATTTAATAATCTGAAATTTTTATATGACGGACGAAAAAAACATGATTGGAAAAATAAGCAAATGCCTGTTCTTAAAAAAAGATTCAGTCAGTGTTTTCGTTTTGTAATCTAAATTGGTCATTTAGGTGAAAAATATCTAGGGCAGGCCTGTTTATTTTATTATTACTATTTAGTTTATTCTTTTTTTCTATGCTGTAACACTGCAGGTGCATGAATATGTTCTGTTATGTTTTGTATGCTGCTGTTCGCATGTTAAAATAAATCAGTATTTTAAAATATTTAATGTGTCACAAAATAGAAACTTCAATTTTTTTTATTAAATAATATTTTAATATTTATCTGTTAATGGTTAACGGTTAATATTTGGTTAACGAGCTGCGGCTGTCGGTTGGTAAAATAAACCGAAATGAGCATCCCTAAGTGGTCCACAATGTACTTTTAAGGCTTGGTTGTGTTTATAAGATGCAAAGCAATGTGTGTTCATGCTTCACCTGTAGAAAATCATGTTATTTTTATCATATATCTTACTTTGATTATATACAGCTACTCAGCTAACATGAAAATGACCCTCAAGAGCCTCTGATTGGTCTGCTATGATTAGCAGATTGGCTCCACATCACTCCCCTACAAGCGCGCACATTGCGCCGTGTAAACAGTCCAGTCAGAGGTCTTAGAGCAGCTGTTAGCACACAGCTCAAGCCTGCCCTATAAAATAAAATCTGACAAGTATCTTATATATATATATATATATATATATGGAATAAGCATGTGTAAGTACCATGAAAACATTCTCATCTCTTTTGTGAGTTTGTTATTTGAGATATAGAAAGCACGGAAAGCAGCCGCATAGACAGACACTGCAGTGCTGGTGAAGATTGTGGGTGTTCACAGGGGTTTGACTGATAAATATGAACTCGTAGCTAAATTGTTAGCAGTGCGAAGAGCATTTCCCATTGTTTACATCCTTGTTTATGTCCTCGTTAATGCTAGAAACTGTGCCTGTAGTTAATCAATTTTAACAAATAAAAATGCTTACAGGTTGTGGCTCACAATCCACAGCTTCTTCTGTTGGAGGAGTTTTAACCAAATCCAGCACTGAACTGGGAGAGATTCTGGAAGCTCTCCTTTGACATCCATTAGCGCTATATCTTTTTTATATAATTTTCTGGAACATAATTAAACTTAAACTGTAAGCACTTCTCGCTTTGTGTCATGTCCTTTGGAAGCCCAAATATAGAAACAGAACAAGCTCTGTGAAAAAAAAGCAGCGTTTGAATGGCATTTTAGCTTTCACTGCTTTATAATTACAGCACCTCTGGTCACTAGGGATGCAACGATTATAGATTTTGGTTGTTCGATTATTGTTTGAGAAATAATCACAGTGTCACAGTTATCGCAATTATTATGCATTTATTAATTTCAAAACACGACTAGTTTAGAAAAATCACATGGAAACTCCTTATATTTATAAGTGCTGGTTATTGCTGCTCGGTAACCAAATAATAAAGCACATACTAATATTAAAAACAAACAATAGTCCAATTTTTCGGTTTGTGCTTAAAAATAAGTGACATTGACATTTAACAAATAATTTTTACACTGTAAATAAATGACAGAACAAAAAGTAAATGAATAAAAATGAGAATAAAAAAAAATTGATTTGTCTAATGCAAGGCTCGAAATAACTTTTTTACTTGGTAGCACTGGTGCTTCCCAACTTCAAACATTTAGAAGCACTAGAAAAAAAATTAGGTGCACCCACCAAAAATGAATGAGCACCCCTGCATATTGTAACAGAATAATTGTATTTGACTTATTGATATTTGTGCAATAATTCCAACATGAATATCTAATATTTATAAAATATGATGACAATAATACTAACAAGTATTACATTTCTCATTATCATGCTGCCTTGAATGTGCTTAAATGTAAGTTATGTGCTTTAAAAAGTCCTACTGTTACATTGACATAAATCAAAGTCAAGCAAAAATGAAGCATTGCAGTTGGAAATATACATTTTGCACTATTGTTTTTATATGTATATACTATACCAAAGTCCCTATTCTATAGTCTTTGTCTATACGGTGTTAAATATTAAATTTAGCATCTTTGCGCTGAACACGCAGTGAATGCAACGCATTGAGATTCGGGCCTTTAAACAGCTGATCCACTTCGAGTTTTTTAGCACTCTCCGAAATCACTCGATTGATCTCATCTGGCAGATTAACATTCTCTCGGATTAACATGCGCTCACCTGCGCCATTATTTGTAACTTTAAATGGGTTTGCAAACCTGTTTACTTTTCATCGCTCCTTCCCTAAACTTCAGCCATTTGCAGTTCTCGCCGTCACATCTCACTGTCATCTCAACTAGGTGCAGCTAAAAAGTGCAAGCGCATTGCGTCGCGTGCCTGTCCCTCCATTGGAATTTACACGAGCTTGCCTTAGTTAATAACCTTATTCATAATTAATCCAATGTGCGTGGTTATTAGTCTCTGTATACAAACTAGCGCACAGTTGGCATACCTTTGTTTGGTTGTTGCAGTTTTGTTCTGTGCAGAAATGCAGTGCTGAGAAGCCTTTACGATTAATTAACCGTGACAAATTAAAGCGAGGTTAATAGTGAAACTGGTTAATCGTTGCATCCCTAATGGCCACGCCCTTTCGCTGTGCAGGGTGTGTGCTCAAGGTGAATGCTCGTAACCTGAAGCCCTTGTGATCTCACCAGCCCTGATGTATATTTTTGTAGTCCTCAAATTCGTTCGCTGTAGGCTTTGCCAACCTAACTTCGTAAAAGCAAGTGTCTCCATTTGCATATTATATTCAGAGATGTTGTTTATGTTCACGGAGTTACATTACACATCAACTAAAGTTTAAAATATGATATAGTGGACCACCGCTTTAATATAATATCAGGTGTAAATTGGGCCTTAGTGACAAGTTTACAGATAAGGTTAGCCATTTTTAATTTAGTCTCATATTAGTGCTTGTAACAGCATACAGCTGGGTTTTTTTGTTTAATATTTGACTAAGACAGATGCCCTGTAAGATTATTTTTACATTGTGAAGTTTTGAAAAGAAATAAAAATTGTGTGGTTTCTTGCAATAGGAATTTGTTAAAATTAAAATTGAAATTCAATTTCTCTCTTGAAATTGAAGCTCATGAAACACTTCTCATATTCCTTACCAGAAGGTTTAACCACAATTCTGTGGCCCGAGGGACCAATCACTGTCCTGGGACCTTGTGGTCCTGGGGGTCTTTGGACCATCCCAGGTCTCGGTGTAATGTTCTTTGTTGAAATGGTCTCTGAAACAACAGTGCACTGCGGTCTTCCAGGACCAGAGCTCATCCTGTTCATCTGTGACCCAGAAACACCACGTTCCATTCGCTTTGGTCCATTTAAAGAAGCTCTGGAGCTTCCTGGAAACTGCTGACTTTGCAAATTACCACCTGGTCTCGGTTGCTTCGAGGGGTCACCAGAAAAGGGTCGTACCACTCCACTGCTACCAGGTCGAGGTTGAGCATTGCTCACAGGTCGTGATAACTTCCCTGGATTTGCTGGTTTCTGAGAGGGTCCACCGGTATTAAAGTTACTAGGTCTTCCATGAGCAGAGTTTTTATGTGGTCCTTGACCTGGTCTAGCTGCCCCAGGAGGACAACTTCCCAAAATACTTGATTTTGCCTGAGTTAATGAGACATTTGCCTTCCTTGGGGTAAGGTCACTTGAGATTGCGGGCCTTTGGCCTTGTGAGGGTCTAGGTGGTGCTTGTTTCGCTTGAAACGATGCATCATTTTTCATGGCAGATTTACTATTTAAGGCACCTGAGGAGCCTGAGTTGCTTCTGTCTCCATGGAGTTTGGCAGAAGTTGGAGTTCTTTCATTAGATGCTTGAAGCTTTGGCTTTTTGCTGGTACTGCTTGATTGGTGCTTCTCCTCTGATGGCCTTGGAAATCTTCCATTTTTGCCATCTCTGTCTACATGCTTCTTTTGAGGATTTGAGCTGGTATGATTTCGGCTGTCTTTCTGTCCTGAATTCTTGTCTGATCTGGCATCCTTCCCTTTATCCAGTTTCTTAGCTCTGCGCTCCATTTCAAGTTCACGGATCTCCTCTGCTGTTCTAAGCCTCTCTTCTGTCTTCTTCACTACTTTTAATTCCACAGGCTCAAACTGCTTTTTTTCCGCAAGTTTCAATAGGTCTGCAAAGTTCATTGACGACGAGGCGGGCCTAGCTGGAACACTAGGTTTTTTTGGTTTGTTGTCTACTCGGTTGGAGTACTCAGGCCGAGATATAGCCTGAGGTTTAACAGGCCTGCTTGGTTCATCAGATTCAGAATCTGTGCCCTCATAGTCAAAATTATCCTCATCGTCATAATCACCACCACAATTGGTTGAACTCTGCTGCTCTTCCGTACTGCTTCCTTTTGACTGTCTCTTTTTGGGCTGGTCTATGACAGGGATGCCGTTGTAACCTTTGAAATTGTCCTTGGTTCGAGATGCCATTGCTCGTGCTTTCCTGTCCGATTTCAGCTCCACTCTTTTGGCCAGCAGATCCTCTTTTGCTTTCTTATCCTGTTGTTCTAAGGATCACATGAAATGTTTTTTTTTACTTTATCAAAAACAGAACCAAATTATGACATCAATAGCAATAGATGACAATGAATACCATTAACAAGTAGTTTAAAATCTTTACTGCTGAGTTTTAGAAACAAAAAACAGGTATGACCCAAATAGACAGGAGTAAAAAAAGTAGTATTAAAAGTAGCCAATAGTGTTTTGTTTCTAATCACAGCTCTGCCAGTGAGAGTGCTTGAGCTCAAGTGCATCGAATGAAAAGCAAATAAGATGTGTCTTGATGGGGGCGGGACATGTCAGACACGATGGAGCATTTGATTGGTCAAGCTTTGATGACAAACTGAAGTATAAGGTTAAGTGGAAAAAGAAGAAGAAAAAAAAAAAAAAGTTGCTCCATTTAGACCAGGGGTGCCCAAACTTTTTCTAATGAAGGACCAAAAAACAAACTTGATTGAGGCTAGTGGGCCAAAGATAAATATAGTTGTCATGGGTAATTTTCTAATTTGTTTTATAATATAAAAAAAATTACTAGAAAACATTGCTTTATATTAACACAGTATATATTTTTACATGTTATAATTAACTTATTACAACAAAAACTATTTTATTTTTAAGAGAATGGAGTATTTTTCGCCTTGATTTGCTCGCCAATGTCTTTTCCATAGTCCTCTATCCGTCGAGTGACAGTATTTACATCTTAAAAACTCATAAAAGATTAATTTACAACATTTAACTGAAACATTTAAATTCAGTTTGCATTTGTGTAGCAACAAAACAAACAAAAAAAAGGTTGTCAAATTAAAAATGACAAAAGGTATTCTTCTCAACCCTCTCCATCACCCCTCAACCCTTTTCACTCTCTTCTCAGATGGGATTGTGGGCCAAATCAAAGATTACAGTGGGCCAACTTTGGCCTGCAGGCACTACTTTGGGCATCTCTGTTTTAGACGGAAGTGACAAACTGCAAGCTTAACATGTTTATATCGGTTTATATCTCCTAAACTCAAATTTTGCCAATGTTTTGGAGCACACCAACATATAGATGTTCTTAAAACTTACAGACTGAAATTAACATCTAACTTTTTGTCTACACAGATGAGAGGTTTGCTCTTACTGGGCCATATTGCGTGTTGATTATGAACTCAAACAAGGACTAAATGTATGCTGTGTGTAGTTTATCTGTAATTAGTAACATAATGGAGACTGTAAGGGTCTGTATGTGTTCATATATGTTTCATTTATATATTTATTTTATGTTTTATATATTATACCATACCATACTGTACCAGTCAGTGGAAACGAGCCATAAGTCTTTTGTGTCCCCAGAATGTGTCTGTAAAGTTTCAGCTCAAAACACCCATCAGATTATTGATTATAGCTTTCACTAGTTTGTATTTTATGGCTCTCAACAGCTTTTTGCTGTTTTTGTGTACTGGGCCTTTAAAGAGCCCCTATTACACATTGAAAAGGATCATATTTCGGTTTTATGGGTCTCCAACAACATACTGATATGTATGCAAGGTCAAAAAACACATTTATGGTCTTATAATATGCATCTATTTTTACATCATTATCCCAGCAATTCATTTGTTTCCAAACCCCTGCTTAGCGCGAAGCTAATCTGCGCTGATTGGACCGATGACAGCCTGTTGCGATTGGTCGACAGCGTTCAGCACGAGACAGTAAAATGCCCTGCCCGGTTTATCAAGCCCCTGGGTCGCCAACATTGGTATAGGATCCGATCGCAGCGGACGTTCGAAACACGCTTCAAAGTAAACTTACTAACACCACAGTAAACAGTACCCGGTTCTCAACAGTGTTATTCAGACACCTCAGCGCCGAAAGCAGTGCAGTTAAACACCAGCATATTGCTCTTGTTAAGTATGACACACATTCAGTTTTAACCCACACAGCAGCAAAAGCTGGACTATTCTGAACCTTGACCGCTGCACATGTGCAGGATCAGCTAACAGTGGCCATAGCAACGACAAACGGCAGTGGAACGAGCTCACGAATGCATTTAAATCTGTAAACAAAGCAGCTTGCGTCGCGTTTGCAACGTGGCATTAGACGCGATATGAGAATATAAAGAGTAACCTGATACAGTACACGCAGTTACTAGTAACAAAAGATGTAGATCATTTCTATTTGCAATCATTGCTGTGGCACCTCGTCCGTGAACTGCTATATGTTTTAAGTGCTTACCTGTACTCTGCTTTTCTAAACAATCACATCCCCAGCGGGAGGTTGTAGCATCCTCTGTCCTCTGAGAAGCTATCTCTGCGGGCTCCCGCTCTCCATTCGCAAGCCTTTTCAGTGCTGCTCACCAGCCCGAAGCCCAGTGTTCAGCAGCCTGCCGGTGTACCTAATAATTTGTCCTTATTTTGCCCGCACCCCTGGTGTCTTGTCTGTAGTGATAAATGGCCCATTGTAAGCGTGCAGATTTCTGAACGACTACTTTCCCTCACACTTCCAATAATATCCAGGTAAGCACAGCGTCTTCATAAGCGTCTTGCTGCTGTGTTAGTGGGCGGGGCCGCACGTTTGAATTTTGCGGGGTCTGCTCGCGCAACCATTATGTTTCGTAACGACGTCACGCCGAAACGGCTGAAGACTCGTTATCAAGACGATTCATTTAAACCACTATAAGTCGACTCTTTTATAGATAAATCAATAGTTTTAAAAACTGTCCACTTTCAGATTTAAGCTTTAGCTGGATATTTCTCTTCACTAAGAGCTGTTACACACTACATGGAAGGTCGTTTTCAAAAACCCATAATAGGGGCTCTTTAAGGCTAGTCCTCCCCATGGTGATGAAGTAAATCGCTGTAATTTATTACACACATGCACTGTTTTATAAGATTTTAAACTTTTAAAATTCACTCTTGATCGCATTTGATGATGATTGATGATCTTAGCAAACTGAACAGACCTTTTATTCCCAGTTGCTTTGCGCACGTCCTGCTCTTGTTGATAGGATTATAAACGTTACTTTGGAGACATGTTAATACGTAGCTGTCAATCAATTCGGTGGGTGGGGGCACTCCTACGTCAAGTTGCGGTTGGTCTCAAAACTGCTCCAATTAAACCATTGTTTTTATGTTGTTAAATTGAAAAAAAAAAAAAGCACTGAGTGTGTTTATATCACCCCAACTTGACGGTCTATACACTATACCTACACATAAGTCTGTCCAAACAGCTTGAAAAGTAGATTTTTTACCATAGGTGCCATTTAAAGGCAAAGGCCACAAAACAGCTACATTGTGTTTTGAGCAGAAAATGTCAACATTCTAAAATAATCTAATGGGTGTTTTGAGCTGAAACTTTACAGACACATTCTGGAAACACAAAAGACTTGTCTTACATGCTGAAAAGGGTGTAAAATGGGTGCCATTTAAATCTAAACTGATTTCCTTGTTAAAAAAATAAAAATTTACTAACAGTTGGTTACTTAACATACAATGGGAAGCAGGAGACATTGTTGAAATAAAAAAATACCTTTATTCTTTTGCTCCACAGCCTTTTTTTTCAAGAAGGCCTGCACAGCAGCCGAATTAACTCCTCCCACTTTGAGATCTTTCTTGGGTGGGCCAGTTTTCAAGCTATACCTTTTCTATAAGAGAAAAACATGATTGAAAAGTACAGCAATGTAAACATGCATATTACTATTTACGAAGTCACTAGAAAGTCATTTTGATATTATGTTTCTATATTAGCCTAAAACATGCTACATTTCCAAACTCCACAAGTAACATGTTGCAATGTTATTATAGTTTACTTTTTTTTTTACTGATACATACCGGTAAGCTGCTGAGCCCTTGATTTTGGGACGCGATAGACAGCACACTGTCGAAATCCATGATCCTTCACTGTCCAGTTCACTTTCTTAGCTAATAGCAATAGCTACGACTAACCAACCGACAAACACAAAACTCAGGCAGCCGTTGTGCCCGTAAATGCAATCTGTAAATAAGCTTTCGAAATCAAACGATTAATAGAGCAAGAAGAAGAAAGCTAAAGAGGAAAGCATCGAGTAAACCAACTCTCTTTAGCTTCTGTTCGTCATTTCTGATCAGTTGTTGTACATTTAAACCATTAAACAATGGAGAGCGCGCCCGATTATTAAACAAAAAGTTTCGTTCCGTTTTTGCTCGGTAATACCGAATCAGTTTCCCTAAGTTGTCATTAAGCGACGTTAAACAGTAAAGCTGTAAAATAACGTGAACTGTGGTAATCTTCTAGTGATTTTTGTGTGTTCTAGAAGCAGCAACCAACCCCACGTCATCCGGTTCACATTCGCTCGTCATTTCCGGTTGTTTAAGACACGCGGGTCATTCTAGTTAACACTGTTTGAACTTCAAATACTAAATTTCGGTAACTCCTAAATAGTTTGCAATAACTATAGGTGCTATTCCTTCTGGATTATACGTGCTTTTTAAAAGCAACACAGTATCACTAAGAACCGTTAGCATTCCAGAATTAGTTAGTACGCCTATTGGGGAAATTTGTTTTGCTATAAAGAAAAATAAAAACTATAAAATAAGAGTTCAGTTCCTCGAAAATACTAGGTGCGTTTGACAAAAGGCACGGCTACAGCCGGCAATCAACGAGATTAGCCGAGCGCAGGCGTGGGCGGAGTTGAAAACGGAGCCATCAAGCCGGACACTTCGGGGCTCAAAGTTGCTGCAGTCATGATGACCGATTAACCACATGGCGACTATGAATTTAATAACTTTTACATAAAAAAAGTTATGCAGAACCACATTGTTGCCTAAATGCAAATGTTTTTGGAATTCCTTAATTGAACAGATTGAGTGGAAAAAAGTTTGGAACTTACCTAGTAAATACTCTCACCAATAAAGTTAAAGAAGTGACATATAAATTAATACATTTAATTTATCCAGTGAAACAAGTTGTTAAAATTTTTTTTAGAGACATGGAATCTATGTGCACTTTTTGTGAATTAGAGGAGGAATCGATAAAACACCTGTTTTTTAAATGCACATATACCCAAATGTTTTGGTTTGACATTGAATATCTTATATTTAAACTTACAAAATTAAAAATTCAGTTTTCTTGTGAAGATATTTTTTTGATATACAATAATAATAACAAAACTTTGGAGCAAAATTTGTTTATTAATTTAATGATAATATATGGGAAGTACCATAAACACAAACAAAAATGGTCTAATGATAAGCCTAATATTTATTTGTTTAAAATTGAGCTTAAGCATTATATCGAAACCCTAAAAGACACAAAAAATAAAAAAGCTATAAGGATGTATGCAATTTTGGAATCCTTTTCGTATGCAAATTGTTTGTAATTTATATATATATATATCCCCTGTAATTTTATTTTATTTTATTTTTTTACTTTGTACTGATTTGTTCCTGTAATATGGAAAAAAATGTAAGCATTTTTGTATGCTATTGTTCTTGTTATGCAAAAAAAAAAAAAAAAGATTAATCACATGGCGTCATAATTTTTTTATTTATTGCAATAACAACAACATATTCACAGTACAAATAAAACAGAATAGTCTCTACAAACTATAGTTCATTTTAAATAAGGGAATTATGAATTAAATGTAAGTAGCTATATAACACACGCATGAGAAATAAGGGGAAAACGAGAGGGCACATAAAAAAGGAAATAAATATCCACGAATAGGCCTATTAAACAAAACAATAAGCACACACACATTCTTGGAGTTTAAACATCAGTCTTAGGGCTACTAGATGTTGAATGATGTCAATACTGTTCCAGTTCTTGTTTGAATATGCTAAAAAGGGTTTGCATTTATTTACAGTTATAGATATAAACTTTTCCAATATATATTAATGTAAAACCAAAAACAGTTTTTTTATTATTAAGTCTTAAACAATGATTAAGATTATTTTGGATAATAAAAACATATATTAAAAAGCACTTTAATCCAAAAAGATTGAACAAAAGGACCAAAATAAATGAGCTACACTTAGTAGAAAATACCCAGAAAGAGCAGGTACATCAATGTCATTTAAAATTTCTGCATAAACGGCTTAACAGGAAATAAAATATTTTATAATCATATACTTTTATTTTTAATAGAATATTTTTTGAAACCTAATTTGTTAAAAAAAAAAAAAAACTTTACAGGGGTGTCAGGATCAATGATGATAATTATTTTATTCCAAGTCTGTAAAACTTATTTGAAGTAATATTTAGGTTATTTACTAAATTATATAATTTAAATCAGAATAAACCTGTGCAAACAATCTAGTCATTATGAACAAATTAATTAACAAAAATATGATACTGCAGTAAAATTTTGTAGTCTTTTAATAAGCAAGATATGTACAAGATGGCATAAAATTTAACTGTTTGTTGAAACACGTGTGGTTGTTGTCATGTGGTGAACTCAGCCAATCATGTAACATCAGTGTCGTCATCGCTGTTCCAGCCATCGCTCTTCAGATGCTGCACAGGCTGAGTCAGTCGCCTGATATCAGAGCACTGTCGCTGTACTTTGATGCCACATGTGACTGTCACATGGCGTTGGCGCAGCATCAATCCAGCCAACATTTCTAACTGGCATGCACCGCTTTAAGACAGATTTCGATTGGTCTGCGCATCGCTGCATGAAGTCGAACGCACCTATTGTCTCTATACCCCTCCTGCTATCTCACATTGGAACAGTCTTTTCGATCATTTAAACTGGGAAAATGGTCCATACAGCAAAAGTTTTACCTTACTAATAAGGTAAAGGAAATATCTTTTAAATTGTTACATAATTTACCCTGTCAAAAACTTCTTAAAGAAAAGATTTGGATTAGATTTTGATACAAAATGCTCGTTTTGTCAGAATGACACTGAAACTCTTCCTCGCTTTTTTTGGTCATGCAACCATGTGTTCCAATTTTGGCAAGATGTTGATTTATTTATCTCAAATATTACTTCACAGAACTTTTCTGTTACTTCAAAAATTATTATTTTGTTTTTTCTTATATATAACAATTTTAACATTTGCTTTATAATAAACCTTAATCTTTTTTTTCTTTTTTTTTTTATTAGTCATCGGTTATTTTGATACATCAGCACATACAAATACAGTCTCGGTCATACAGTGGGGAAGAAAAAGACACAAAAAAGGGGGAAATATACAAACAAGTAAACAGAATAATATAGTCAAGCTAGGAGCAAAAAATATATACCATAGAATAGAAAATCAGGAGAAATTATTGATGTAATGCCAAAGAGGTGTCCATAGCTGCCAGAAGTCATCTGACATTTGATATTGTAGGTAAGTTTCTCAAGTGGAAATAAGGTATATATTTGAGACAACCACATTTTAAAGGAGGGTACCTGAGGAGATGACCACAATAAAAGTATACATTTCTTTGCCAGATAGACCAAAATAAAAAACAAATGTTTGTTGTGGTAGTCCAACACGTTCTCTACTCCACCATATAACACATACAATTCTAGAGAAAAACTGAATTTTATCTTAAAGAGTCCTTATAAAAAATGATGTATTTTCTTCCAAAAAGAAACGATTTTGTCACAGTACCAGAAACAGTGAAGAAATGTTCCTTTGCCTTTTTTGCAGTTAAAACAAAGATCAGAGGAGTTTCTATAAATATTTTTCAGACGCAAGGGTGTAAGATAAACTCTGTTAATGAATTTATAATTGAGCTCATGAACACCCAATGAAGTACATTTAGAAAACAAATTGTTACATATATCAGACCAATCTGTATCTTTATCAATCTGTATCTGTATCAATTTCGTGACTTAAATCTTTTTCCCACACACACTTCAAGCTCTCAAAGTACATGAGTTAGACAGAACTTTATATAATTTGGATATTAGGCCCTTGGAAAAACTGTTTGTTACAATTTGCTCTATGGCTACAAGTTCAAATGTCAGTTTACCCTTATCGGACAAAGATTTAATAAAATGACGCAACTGAAGGTATTTAAAGAAATTGGATTGTGGTATATCATATTGATTTGAAATTTAGAAAGATTTAAGTGTACTGTCTGTGAAAAGGCACGGCAATTTTAGACTCCCTGATTTGGACCAATTTGAAAAACTAACATTTTGGAAAGATATTGGGAAATCAGGATTAAAAGCTATAGGCGAAACCTTATTCTTTTTTATGCAGATTCTACATTCATAAATGTCAATTTTCAAATTGCAAGCCAGTATTTATAGCATTTTTACAAGAGATTAAAATTATTTACAATTCCTGATTCACTTAACAAGAAAGCACTCAAAACATATTCAATTTATCTTTAATATGTATAATCTATTAAACCTCTAAATTGCTATTATCATATTATTTTGCCCTCTTCACTTTCAATTTCTTCTCTATTATATATCTGTCCTCAGATCAGATGATCTATTGATATCTCATTTTGATATTTCAAATGTTTGTTTGATTTCAGTTTTTTTCTTCTTCTTTTTCATTCTTCATTGGCACCATTGTAAATAATCTGATGAATATAATTGTAAATGATATGTACCAAATGTATCTTTTCTGTTCTACAATAAATGTAAAAAAAAAACTTTCTTCTATCACAAAATATCACTATTTCTTGAGAATCTAACTTTTACTCCACACAATATCTTCTTTTGAAAAAAACTTTTTGATAATCTTAACTCCCCCTAAAACAAAAATTGTTTCTCAAATAAGATTAAAGAAGTTTCTTTTAAACTGATCCAGATTTTATCCTGTCAAAAAATTTAAACAAAAGTTTAGAGTTGAGGTTGAGCTGTTCTTTTTGTGTGAATGCTGATGAAACGGTGATACATTTGTTTTGGTTATGTCATTACACTCAGAAGTTTTGGAATAATATAGATTTTTTGTTAAGGTGAAGATTCTACCAGAACTTTCTAATAAAAATTTTTATATTTGGGTGTTTTAACTTGGACCCCACAAAAGAAAATAATGTTTTTTTTTATCAATTAAAAAAAATAAGTAAATAATTAACTATTATTTACTTATTTAATTAGTTAATTAAGTAAATTTTACATTCACAAATGCAAATTCTCAAATAGTAAACCTACCTTTGTGGTCTTCATTAAAGATATATTATATAAAGTTATATTATATAAAGAATTATGTAAAGTTGATTTCAAGATCGTCTAATAAGAAAGCTTTAAAAACTGTCAAAATATGCTATGCTTCTAAGATCTTCGTATAAGTAACTTTCAATTAACCCTTTGCAAAGTCCTTTAATGTTTTAGTTTTTTCTTCTTCCCTTTCTCTCTTATTTAATTCTTGTAATGTTAATTTTTTTCCCATAGTTTCATACTGTACTGTACTTATTGTCAGTGTCACTTGTTGATTGATACTGCAATTTTTGTTTTATGTACTGCTATGTATGTATGTTCCTGGTTTCAGCAATAATAAAAAAAAAGTTACATTTGCTGGGAAATTTTACTTTCACAAACAGACGTTACTTAAAAAAAATATAGTGTGAAATAGAATATTTAATTAAATCACTTAGATGAATTGATAATAAGATATGTGCTTTTTTCTTAAGTAAATATGATGAGATCTTTCATGCTACTTCAATTGCTATCTATTTTAATTGCATTTTTTGGTTATTTTTATGTACTTTTTGTTTTGCTTTTTATCCTGCTTATCTAATGTGAATATTGTGTATAAGAACTGTTCTATTTTACTGTATTCTAAGTTGTATTATACAGTTTTTCTGTTATTAATAATAAAAAAAGGTTAATTCTGGTAATGATATGTGTGCACTATAAAACCCAAATGTCAACTTTATCAGATGAAATGAGTGTAGTTAACTCAAAATGTACTGAAATTCTACTCATTTGAAGAGTTAATTTAATACCTCATTACTTCAACTTAAATGGAGTAAGTTCACAGTACTCATATTCGCTTTTTAACTCAAATGGTTTGTTGCAATCGGTTTCCTCAAATGGTTTGAGTTGCCTTAACTTATTGGGTTTTATAGCACTCAGTTGGTTTGAGTTCTCTTCATTTATTGGTTTTTACTGTGTTCAAATTGCTTTGTTTACTCAAATGGAGTAAGTTCACAGTACTCATTAGGCTTAGTTTTTGAACTTAAATGGTTTGTAGCAATCGGTTTCCTCAAACGGTTTGAGTTACCTTAACTTTTTGGGCTTTATAGTGTGTGGATGATTACAATATGGAAAACGATACAACTTGTATCATTCAGCTAATGACTACAATGGCAAACATTCATATAACGTTACATAAAAAGTGGTTGGATGGAAAATCCTTTTTTAATTTAATTAACGAATTCAAACAGTATGGTATATCAATGTGAATCAAAAAAGCTCTCAGGACCTCTAATATTATCTGTAAAATCAAAATTGACAAATAAATCAGCTTTTTATATATAATATAATTATAATATATAAGCTAATTATATGTAATATAATTATACATAATATAATTTATACAGAATAATTCTAAATGTGACTCAAAATTTAATAAACAAAATGAAACTAAATATTGCCCTTAGATTGCTGCATGTCTTTTCCTGTTCCTTTATACATATTTAATAAGTATAAGTATCAATAAGTATATGCACTATACTTATAATTGTATAGATTTTTTTTATTAGTATTATTCGTGAATGAAAATATACAACCATCAGGAGATCAATATGAGAGATACAAAAGAGGGAAAATACAAGCTACATTAACTGCAGAAAGAAAAAAAGACTAACAAAACAAAGAAAGGGGTAAGTAAATTACAATTGTACAAAAGTGTATGAAAATAAATAAATTAAGAGCATTACAAGAAAGCTAGCTAACTCAAATCAGAGTCAATAGACAACAGTTCCTAATATAGTTCCAAGAATCTGACACAATTTCTGTTGTTACATAAACGGAAAGATTTGAGCAGTGAGTCAACTTCAATCAGAAAATGTCGAAAAGTACACTCTCAGAAATAAAGGTACGTGAGCTGTCACTGGGGTGGTACCTAAAAGGTCCATATTAATACCTCAAGGGTACATACATATTAGTACCTAAAAAGTACAAAAGTGTTCCCCTTAAAAATTTTAGATACTAATATATAGTTTTGAGGTACCAATATGGACCCTTTAAGTACAAATGTGTACCTTTCAAAAAGGTACCACCCCAGTGACAGCTCCTGTACATTTATTTCTGAGAGTGTAGGGATTAAAGCCATGCATTTTCGTTTATGTATAAAAAAAAAATACCAAACAAGATAAAAAATAAAGATAAATTCTTTAGATTTATGTGCAGATTCTGAGTAATAACATTTCTTTTTAAACTAAAAGTTTGTGCAAAGGTAGGAGGAGTGTTTAAATAATGATACAGGTCGAACCTAAATTTCTGAACAAATTCACATATACAAAATAAATGTATTAAATATTCATCATCCTTACCACAAAAAGCACAATTACTGATAATATCAACATATTTAAAAAAAATTAGTTGGTCGGATATATTTTATGCAATATTTTAAAGTGGATTTCTTTAGTTTTATTAGGAAGAAAGTATTTATGAGGCAACAGAGCTTTTCTCCAGTCTATACTATCAATTAATGCAACCCAATGGAATTTGCCTCGCGGAACAATGCAAATTCTTTGCTGAAGAATTAGATGAATATGTTTATAAATTTTTTTTTTATCATGAATGTCAATGCCGTCCAGCAATAATGCTGATTCCTTCATTTTTTTGGGGGGATTTTGTATATGACTTTTGACAAGATGCATTAACCCTGTGGAGATAGCTCCAAGAACAGTATATTCTTTGAAGGGAATAGTCACGAACAGTCATAAAGCGGTATCGATTTTTGTTTTCATGCTGTGCCAAAATAACTTGACGTAATAGTTTTTCTTTAATGTTACCACAAGGTGTCGATATAGATCCAAACAAAACAAGCTCAGGGGTCTTCTCCGCTCACCTAAATAAAGTTTTTTACATGTTTAACCGAACTCGCATTACGTATCCGAAATAGATGTAGGCAATAAACTATATTAAAAGCGCGACATTAAAAAGAAACCTTTATTATTGATAATAAACATGGTACATGCAAATTCCGCAGGTAAATCCCTCCCACTGGCCCCCATATGCTGAGGCTCGCGCATTGTAAACACTTTGGTGCGTTCCAATTGGACGGGGTTTGTTTTCAGCCGCAGTCCCCGCCCACATACAGCTGATGTCTCTCCTCCCACTGATGATGGCCTGTCCTAAACACAAGAGAAAAACAAATGTCACATACAAAGGGACGTAAATATTATCGTGTGCTCCCTGTTAGCGACGACTGATCTGTTCATATTTCCGCTGGCCGTTCAACCCGAGACGAAGATGGTTTCTCCTGTCACTGTGGTGAGTCTGTTACCTGTTTCCGTCATTAAATCTTTACATCAAAACATAATCGACGCGATCACTTCATAAATACAGGATACCAGTTCAGTTTTGGCATTTTATATATGCGTGCTTAAGTTTATGAAGTGACCGTTTTCATCCGAATTCATGTATTGTTTGTAACTGGCAGCCACTTATTCCGTATACGTCAAGCGTGATCGTTATTTATTTGTGTAATGTATGCATACAACGATGCTTCGTGCATGTTGCACTTCTCTTGACGGTAACTATCGCTGACACCGCCGTATTTTAGGTGTATTTTGCATCCTTCACTGAGTCTGTTTTCTTGGGAATAACAATAAGCACGTGATTGTGGCCAGCATGCGCGCTCATGTTTACTTTACATTTATAAACCATGTGCAATATGGCCGTGCTGTGTTTAATTATTCAGAGTTTCTATTGATCTACAATTAAATATGCACCGTGCAATTCGCAATGCAGTGCTGTGTTTGCATTCTCAGTATTTCCCCAATTTTCTCTGCTTTCATCTGCTTTCAAAGGGCTTTATTCAGCGGAAACACTCGTGACAAGCCTTATTCCTCTTTTCATATAGATGCGTTCATTATGACTGAAAAACCCATTCTCCTAACATGACTTCAGCCTTTACGATTTCAAATAATGTTTTTGAGTAATAGGCATATGGTAGTTTAATGTATAGATTAGGTAAACTATGTTGCATAATTGGCAAGTTGTCACCTTTGTTTTGAGTTTTTTTTTTGTTAATAACCTTTAGCATATATTTTACGTAAGCTGCTTTGAGTTTCTCAGATGTTTATTTTGTAAATGCATATTATGACAACATGTCCAGTTGTTTGACCTAATGAATTAGTATTTAAAATATTTTTTGTTGCATTTATTAATTTATTTATACAAAAATATAGAATTATTTTAGTTTTTTTTGTCTATAAAAATGAACCCTAATTGAATTAACTGAATTTAATTTAGAGAAAGAAGCAAAAAATAGGCAGCCTCAGCAAAATATACAATAAAATCTTAATTGAAATATGCTTAAAAATAAATAATAATTATCATTTTCATCTGCCTAATCATTAAAGTAATCATGTTGTAATTGTCATTATGTGACATACAGCTTTAGTTTAGATTTTTTTTAGTTACAATGAACTGTTTAGTGGGTAAAAATAGTCAAATAACCTTAATTCTATTTAGTAATTCAAGACAAACAGGGAAGCAGGAAAATAAATCTATTCCTATAGACAAAACCAGGGCTTTGGGAGAGAGAGAAAAAAAGATTAGGAATCTTTTGATTTTCAAAGTGATTAACACAGTTTTCTCTGGAAAGTCCTACCAGCATAGTGGTAGTTATTGTATTATCCTCAAAGCTTTACTAACTCATTTAAAGCGCTAAGCATGCTTTGGTTTTAAAGAGATCATGCTGTGTGCCTACCATCTCTTTCCATTATTTGGCTGGAAATCAGAAACACTTGTTTCGCAGTGTCTCTATATTTCAGTTTGACCTTTCTCAGACTGCTGGATACAGCAGAATCTGATTAAAATATACACTTGCTAACAATAGCCTTTTTCCACTTCCCCCACGGGCAAAGACTCCAACTACAAATTCCAAGACTAAGCCAAGACCAACTGATATGGACAAAGAAAAGGTTTACAAGCAAAAAAAGAAATCGTTTTTTTTATTTGTTTGTTTGTTTGTTGGACATTGTAGTAGTTGTACATGAATAATATTACTTGTGTTTTGTGTACTTTAAATAATTTCAGTATTTATTTTAACTATTAAGCATGTTGTAAATTGAAAATTTAGTGCAAAATCACCCACTTAAGTCTTCTAGAATTCATTTTGTAATAAGGACATTGTCCAATCTGAAGATAGCATTCTAGATAAGATATCCTAACCCAGGATAATCGCAAACATGTACCTCAGCCTAAATTTTTGCAAAAATTAAAATACATTGCTCCGGAAACATGTCATTGTGCTTTCAGATGACAAAACCACTAGGGGGTGCTGTCTACAATTTAGCGAATTTGAAATTTTTACATTTTTGTTATACATTTCAGATACATGTTCTTCTTATACATGTTCACAATAAGGTGGGGCTTGTCATACAGATTGCCTAGTGAAGCACTGATCTAAACCCTTTCCTAACCAACTAATAGTGTATTCCAAAGCAAACATAAAAGGCGTCACACACCGGATGCGCCGCGACACGGTGCGCACATGACAGTATCACACACAAGACGCGCACATTTGCATGCTATTTAAAACAAAATTAATCAGATGGGCTCTGTGGCATGGCAGAAATATATGCAGTGTCCTGAGTAGTGGCTGGGTGCCACGGACAGCCGCCGACTTGCGGACACTTGCCGGTGTGTGTACCCTGATAGAAACCTATGTTTAGAATTCTAAAATGCGTAGCACTCTGCGGCGCATCTGGTGTGCGACCTGCTTAATTAAAAGGTGTACTGCGATTAAGTAGGTTCATTGAAGATATACAGGTTAAAGGTGCAGTAAGTTTTATTATTATTAATATTATTATTATTATTATTTGTTTTTTCTTTTTATATTTTTGTTTTATTTTTATTAATTAATTAATTTATTTATTTATTTATGTTTAAATGTGCAGTATGTAAGTCTGACACCCAGTGATTGAACTAGGTATTGCACTACTGGATCAAAACAAAGGCAAATGCGGGATGCCAGTTTGAGTACATGAGCGAGTGATTTAAACTGTGTTCTAAATAAATAATTTTCAAAGCAGAATGTCTAACTTCAGCATTGTTTTTCAGTTGAACAAGTATGATCACATAGAAAGTTTCTTAAATATCTGCACACATATTATGGTATTTTTATGCTTTAAAAGAGTCAAAAATGTACATACAGCAACTTTAAACAAACGTATCCGATTACAAATCATAGACCGTTAAATTGTTTTGTAGTATTTATTTGGTGCCGTGCAAACAACTGGATGAAACTAATCCTTTATTCATCTATATATGTACCTGTGACTATCATTAATATGAAAAGGAACAAAAGTTGTTGGCATCATACTGTCCGAAAGGGGTCTGGATGCAGACCTGGTGCAGTGCAATCTGAGCTGCATCTAATGCTTTTTAATGCGCTTACCTAACCCCACCCCTAACCCTACCTGTCACAGTGACATCACTCACTCTATTGAGTCTGACACTGCATCGCTGAGTAATGCAATCTCAGCTTGCATCATAAAGGCTGCATCCAGATACTATTGGACTGTCCCGTAGGGTTCAATCAAAGTATGTTTTTGTGGTTTCACAAAAAAGTAGGCTGAAGTCTTTCCAATGAACCTGTATTGAGATATCCAATTCTTCCTGACTTGCTTGGTACAATAAACCTTTACATATTAATCTTTGGTTTGATTTACTCCTTAGATATAGAATTCTTCAGCTTTTTCATTCATATCACATTCTTAAAAAAGAGGCTTGTATAGTGTTGTATTTCACTTCCAATTGTTAAATATATACAATAGATGTCCTTTAGTCTTTCTGACTCACATGATAGCGTTTCACTTCCCATGAAAACAACTTTAGTCTCTCTTTTGTCTTACAGGTCAAGAGTGAGGGTCCAAAGCTTGTTCCGTTCTTCAAAGCTACTTGTGTCTACTTTGTTCTATGGCTGCCCACCTCAAGCCCCTCCTGGTTCAGTGCCCTCATCAAATGTCTTCCCATATTCTGCCTTTGGGTTTTTCTGCTAGCTCATGGCATCAGCTTTTTAGGTGCCCACTCCAGTGCCAGGAAAATCCTGGCAGGACTTATTTTTTCAGCTTTGGGTGACGCATTTCTCATCTGGCAAGAACAAGGCTACTTTAGTCACGGTGAGTTAATTCATTTGGGCTGCTCTTATTTGATTAGAAAAGAATTAAGAGTTATTTGCCATGGAACTTGATAAGAAGGCATGGATCATTGGTAGAATGTAAATAAGTTTGTTAATAAGAATTGCTGTATCATATTTTTTTTTACTTCTTGCACTTTCAAAATTTAGCTGAGTAATTTCATGCTAATTATTATAAGCAGAATGGTCTTCATTCTGAGGCAGAAAGTTTTATATTTTTATATTCATTATATTTAACTCGGAACTGTCATGCCTGATTCAGCAGCTCTTGTACTGAGAAAGCAGTGTAAAGGTTGAATGAGCTTTTTAGGTCAGGGTTGAGGGTTGGAACAAACCATTCAGGCCGAAGATACC
The DNA here is from genome assembly GCA_903798205.1 of Danio tinwini. Taxonomy (NCBI): domain Eukaryota; kingdom Metazoa; phylum Chordata; class Actinopteri; order Cypriniformes; family Danionidae; genus Danio; species Danio tinwini. Next base: position 7,263,002 of record CAIGQZ010033189.1, read on the forward strand.
CTTGGGAACCATGCAGAGTTACTCAAGCAAAGTTTCCTTTGGAACAAACAACCATGCTTTACCAATACTAACTTGTTTTCTGCATGATTCTGTACAGAATACATTTATGTTAAATGTTTATTTTTGCAAATAGGCTAATTGTACAATGCCTTAGAGTTAAACATTTTTAAATCCATTCAGCCGATCTCTAGGTCTGGTGGGACTTTAATCGTATTTGCCCATTAGCATTACGCTTAGAAAATCAGTTTTGATAAATTTCTTATTTAAAGCCAGAATGAAATCAAAATTTACTCTTATTTTTTTCTTATGTATATATTATACATATATATATTATATATATATAGCCCTTGTTATAAATGATGTATCTGTCCACTTTATTATTTTGTAAAAGTTTATTTGCTCTTACTGGGCTCAACAATAAGCACTGCTATTGGCCTAGGGCCAGCTTGCAAGACAGTCAGGACAGTAGACAGGATCATTACTGGCCAGATTGGCTGCCTTGTCACTAGTTTAATTTGGCTGTGACTGTTTGCCAATTGGAGTTTGCATGGTCTCCCTGCGTTCGCGTGAGTTTCCTCCGGAGCTCCGGTTTCCCCCACAGTCCAAAGTCATGAGGTACATGTGAATTGGGTAGGCTAAATTGGCCGTAGTGTATGAGTTTGAATGAGTGTGTCTAGATGTTTACAAGAGATGGGTTGCAGCTGGAAGGGCATCTGCTCCGTAAAACATGTGCTGTATAAGTTGGTGGTTCATTCCACTGTAGCGACCCCAGATTAATAAAGTGACTAAGTCGAAAAGAAAATAAATGAATTATTTTATTGTATTATGAGTGATGGTGACGCAGGCGCCACTGCGTCACCATCAATCATCATAAAACAATAAAATAAGTAGGTAGTGCTGTTGCCTCACAGCAAGAAGGTCGCTGGTTTGAGCCTCGGCTGGGTCAGTTGGCGTTTCTGTGAGGAGTTTGCATGTTCTACCTGCGTTCGCGTGGATTTCTCCCACAGTCAAAAGACATGCGGTACAGGTGAATCAAGAAGGCTAAATTTTCCGTAGTGTATGTGTGTGAATTAATGTGTGTGGATGTTTCCCAGAAATGGGTTGCGGCTGGAAGGGCATCCGCTGCGTAAAAACATGCTGGATAAGTTGGGGGTTCATTCCGCTGTGGCGACCCCAGATTAATAAAGGGACTAAGCCGAAAAGAAAATGAATGAATGAATGATGATTGATAAGTAAATATAAATAGCAGTGCAAATTAACTTGACTCGTAAATTTGACTCAATAACTTAAAAAAATCTGTTTTCCGTTAATGTGACATGTTTTTGTCCGATATTACATGCTCCATGCATACTGCCATTATAAATAAAAGTTATTTTTTAAGGATTTGACATGTGGCCCTTCACTTGGTTTGCAAAGCTTGATGTGGCCCCTGGGTGTAAAAAGTTTGCCCATCACTGGGCTAAGGGATATAATTGGGATTGGGCCTTAGTACAAGATGTAACTACAGAAGAGTCAGTTAAATAGGAAATTTATCTAAACTCAATGCTAATGGTCTAAATCTAGTACCCCCGCCAGACCTGGAGATCAGCTAAATGGCTTCAAAAATGTCAATTTAACTCAAGGGGAGTTGTAAAAGTGGTGTGTTCCTTTAAATGAATTAATTCAGAGGTGTCCACTTCTGCTTCTGGAGACCTTTCTGCAGAGTTCTACTTTAACCCAAATTAGGCACATGAACAAGCTATACATGGCCTTTAGGATTATTTGAATTGTTGTAGCTAATCTCTGCAGAAAGGACCCTACAGGAAATGACTGGATACCCATGCTTTTATTATGACAAATGCCCAGTTTGACTGTTTCTTTGCCTTAACAGGATTGCTAATGTTCGCCATCACCCACATTCTCTACTCTTCAGCCTTTGGGATGAAGCCTCTCAACTCGAGAGCAGGTCTGATCATTGCTGTCATCTCAGGCTTCAGCTATACCCTACTTTACCCCTACCTCTCTGGTCCTTTTACCTACTTGGTGGCTGTTTACATTGCCCTCATCGGCTTCATGGGCTGGAGGGCCATTGCTGGAGTTCAGTTCGCAAATGACCTCTGGACCTGGACTAAACTGTCAGCCTGCCTGGGCGCCGTCCTCTTCATGGTCTCCGACCTCACCATTGCTGTCAACAAGTTCTGCTTTCCAGTTCCACACTCTAGAGCCATCATAATGGCAACCTACTATGCGGCACAGATGTTGATCGCACTTTCAGCTGTGGAATGCCAAGATGCTGATACGTCTTGGAAAAGAGCCTAAGGAGCCACACATTAATCAAGCTTCCCCTAGTGACTCAACATTGTTAGAAGCTGCAGAGGTTCAAGTTTCACTTCCTGAATCCCCTAGTCCCTCCACAATCTCCCCTGTCTAAACATGTCTGGGATATATAGGTTACTATTGACCAGTTATTGTAGACCGTTGTGGGAATTCATGCTGGATTCATGTACAAGTTTGGATAATCTTGATCTTCAGCTTCTTGACTTAGGTATTCTCCATAATTCTGTGTTAAAATACTGCCTTTGTTCCTTTCATTCCTGTAGTAGTACTATCATTTTTGGTATCTTGAAAGGAGAGACTTCTGATTACTAGATCCAAAATATTCAGTTTTTATGCAACTCACCTTACTTCCATACCGAATAAGTTCTCCATTACAACTCAAACCATTTGTCCACTTCAGATAGTTCTTCATGGCTTGTACTGTGAACAAAGAGAGTCTTGAGTGACTAGTGTTTATCTGGCCCACAGAATGGACCGGCATATAATACAAGTGGCTGTCTTTATAGGGAGCTGGTTTATTGTCATTTCATACTAGGGCAGATATATTAGCATAGTGTGTTGCTATACCGAAAATCAACTACAAAATTTTTTGTAGTAGTATTGTGAGGTAAACCTTTTGTTTATCCTGTCATTGACATTTTTTCATGCCTTAACACACAATCCACCATGCATCAATACAAATTTGCTGGACTAGTGGCTGTACTTAGTGTCTTTTTAAGCCCAACTGACTGCAACCAATGTTCACTTTGTCTCCAGAGTAGAGAAATCTCATATTTTATAAGTTTTGAGACGTGACCAATGCTAGTATGAAAGGACAGGTCACTCTCATACAAAGGGAAGGCATTCTCCTGTTGAGTTTATTCGGTGTCAGTGTCTTGTTATCGTTTTCTTAGGTTTCTGCCAAGTCAGCAGCATTGCTCTTTCCTGCCACAAGTCACACTGTTTATTTTCTCTTGTGTAGTATCATATTATGTTTGTGAAGAGGGCGGGATGTTAGGTTATACACATGTATCGAGCTTCCATCCACTTTCATTTGTCTATTGCCAGTAGGAAACCTGTTGTTTTAAAGTCCTGTGGAAAGTGGAAGGTCCTGTGTTTTATCTGAAACCAGTATTTTATTATTATGTTTTGACTATTTGCTCATCTCATTTGAATGATTACTGTGTGAAATATTCACAAGTGTGTGGATATTTCACAGTGCAATTTTTTTTTCACATTCGGTACTGTGCAGTATGTTCTGAATTAGGTGAATCCCATAATAGGCTGAAAAAGTATTTTGCTTTCAATATATAATATTATTTTCTTTGACATTTAGGACAAAATACGACCCAGAAAGTTTCTTGACTGTCTTTTTAAGTTTCTTTAATTTAACCAAACAGCACATTTAATCTGTTTATTGAAACTGAACATTTTTATATAATAACCTAAAAAAGGGATCATCAGCTGATTGTTTGCTGATAAAAAAATGAGGGAACCTATGATGAAAAGTGCTGCTTGGTCTGATATGTACTCAGCTGTTTGTACCCTCAGGTGTAAGGTGATATGATCGTTGAATACAAACACAGCTGACCACTCACAGTGGTCCATTTTTAAATTAGACAGCATCCTTAACCTGTGATACAGAGATACAGGGGATAGCAGCATTCAGTGGTGGGCATTAGTGTTTTCTTTTCTTTAGTTCCACAGTAATTGTTTATGTTTATAAAGGACCAGAAAATTCCTTTCTTTCTAAATATTTATTTAATAGAATAAATTAATAATCCTTCTGTAGTAAAACCAACCAAAAATGCCTTGTATTATCACATTATATTAAACATGGTGTATACCATACTCTATGGCACATGCGTCCAGCATACTGTTATGCACATAAACGCCATTGTTGCTATCAACACAAACACACGCTGAAGCGCTAATCCCTTAAGAAGCAGCTCGTCTATTTTGTCACATTTGATTAATGCCAAGTTTTATAGGTTCCCTTTTCAGGGGTCACTCCGTCAGCAAAATGTTTTAGCTTGCTTTAAAAAACCATCTGTGATTTGCAAAGTCATCAAAACAGCACGTCTCTTTAGAGCCATTGTGTGTCACGCTACAAATCAGTAACATTGTCAAGGCCTGCAGTTGAGCGAAATTTTGAGTAAAATACTATTTGAATGGTTTTGATACAATCAAAGTTACTTCGTACCGAAAACGATTGTAGTTTTAAATCAAGATTCCTCTTCAATGCTTAAGCATTTCTTTTGTCTTTTGTTTACGATCTGCTGTCACCTCACAGATGATTAGAATTCGACCTCGCATGCTCGTTTCCTTCTCTATTGTGTAATCGCAAAGTCCATAGAGGAGAACAGGTGCCTTCTGTTTCCATCACTGAAATGCTGTCTGTTGAGGAGTGTGGAGACAGTCACTGGCACGGGGGAAGATTTCCTTTCCATCTGGCTTTGCTTTACCTCGCGACCTCATTCAAATAGCAATGAGCATGATCGTTTTACCCCCTCTGTCAGCACTCGGGCGTTTGATGCTTTTGTGTTGAGTCAAGGGGGGGTGAAACAGAATGCTGGGTGCTCAGTGAATTCAGTATTAATGACAGTGTTTAGGTATAGCAGCCCTGTCTTTAAGGATAATGAGGAAAAACCAGCCTGATCTCACGAGGAAACATAACTATTTTAAGTTTTGTCAGTTTAGTGGCTAATTCAGACAAATTTAGTCGCAAAAAAATGTACGATTTTAAAAAGGACAAGTGGCACCCAACCCCACCCCTAAACCCAACCATCATTGGGGATAAGCAAATCATAATAAATTGCACAAACGAGATCGTACAAATTCATACAAATTTGTCACTAAAACTAAAAGTTACGAATTGTTGTGAGATTGTGTTGTAAAAACCTAATTGGTTCATTGAGGGATGCACTTTTTATTTTTTTTATCTTTTTATCACTTTCTTGATTCTGTTTTTGAGCTTGAGGCCTGAAACATACTCTACACAAATGCTAAACCCTAGTTTTGTGTGTAACTACTCCACTGAAGTGAATATTAGAGCTCATTTCCAACGAGCGGTACAGTTCAGTGCAGAATAGGCTATGTCTTTATTCCTGTTTACACTGTCAGGAATACCAAAATATTGTACCACTTTTTTTGGGATGCTTTCGTAAGGGCACCTAGCACAACAGTATGGTACCAATAGGGGGAGCTAGCTGAGCGCTATTGGTTTACAGAGTATTGTTATTTGCGTATACAACAAGCCAGGGGAACTACAACACAGTAAAGCATTTTTTTTTTTTATAAAACATCGTAGAATACAATTACTGGCCGCACGGTGGCTCAGTGGTTAGCACTGTTGCCTCACAGCAAGAAGGTCACTGGTTCGAGTGCTGGCTGGGCCAGCTTGCATTTCTGGGGTTGAAACATTGCAGATTGTGGCTTGAAGGGCATCCACTGCGTAAAACATATGCTGGAATAGTTGGCGGTTCATTCCGCGGTGTGCGACCTCTGCTAAATCAGAGACTAAGCCGAAGGAAAACAAATGAATGAATGAACAATAGAATTACGACATGCAGCAGTGAATCAAAAAGCAAGAACAGGATCTTCTCTATGTCCTCCATTGTTGTTTTGAGGCTGTTCACATTGTGTCTAAATATGTTGAAAGCGTGCAAGGTGCCTTTCAACTCTCTACAGTACATTTGAAATAATGAACTTAAAGAACTTGAGATAAGTGAATGGTCTATTTGGCTTACCTCTTCGAGCGAGAATTACACCGGTCACTACTTTCTGATGTATAACCATGTAAGGGTTCTATTGGCAGTGGAAACGCAAGACTGATCAGGATGACCTGTACCAAATCAAACTGTACTGTACTGAATTCGAAATGAGGCATTAGGCCATAGGTGTCAAAGTCAATTCCTGGAGGTCCACAGCTCTGCACAGTTTTGCTCCAACCCTAATCAAAGACAGCTGATGCAACTAATCAAGGTGTTTAAGACTCTTTTGAACACCTCGATTATTTGGATCAGCTGTGTTTGGTAAGGTTGGGAGCAGAGCTGTGCAGAGCTGCGGCCCTCCAGGAATTGACCTTGACACCAATTCATTAGGCAATGCTTTCTTCTGGTATTTACATGTATTTTTACTGACCATTCCGAAGTGGTCAAACAAGGCGCAGTTCCTTTTTCACCTGGTATTTCCATACATCCAGATGTGTTTGGATATTGTCAAGACCTTTCTGTATGATTGTGTCACTTTTATGTGAGCGTTCTATGTAGTGCTACTAAGTGAACTAGTACATTTCACATGGCTCATGAATGAGAATGAAATTAAATATAGATATATATAATAAGAAGCAATAAGAAATATTGCTTGGTGGTCCTTTGCACAACTTGTCAAAAAAGTGACCACTTTAGGTCAGTTTTGTGGTCTATTTGTGTGTTTATACTATAAAAACAATGTAATCAAATGAATTTTTACCCCTTTTTGAAGCAGCTGGAAGTGGAGAAGTTGAACCATGTGAACACCAGCATCGAGTGCAGTCTAATTGTGATTGGACTAAAGAAAAACACATCTTAATGCAGGGTGTAAACTGAGCATTTAGTTCAAACTAGTTAAGTGATCTGTTTGTAAGTAGCTTAATAAAATGTAACTATAACGATAACTATATATGCATCCACACCAAAAGACTGAGGTGTTTGTTGTTTTTTAGCACTTTGAATACTAAAGCTTTATAAAGTAGTATAAATTCAGATTGGCTGCAAACATTTTCAGCGTCCTTCACCTAGAAAAAGATAATCGCTCAGAAACTGATTGGCATAATTATGTTGTTGTGCTTTGATCTGTGGTAAGTGGACTTCTGTGGTGTTGAACGATTATTAAAACTTCATAGTTATAGTTATCGTCCTTGGTATGAATGGCATACAGTATAGTTCTGGTCTCGCAGTGGTGTGCAATACAGTTTCGTACCCTGTGGATGAAGTTCTCAGCAGTTTAGACATTAATAATATGCAATCTTCTGCCGTCTTTCAGTTCAATTCAAATTCTGTCTTGGTATTAGGCACCTTGTAAATGCACTTTTCTAGATTATTTTACTTATCTACAAAAACTATGTTTCTAAGCCTAGTGAGCTGACACGCAATCTGCTATCTAATTCAGTATCCGATGTGACAGTATATCAATAACAGGAGTCTTGCATTAGCATGTAGTTAAGCTAACATATAGCATTAGCATGCCATTATTCTCATGCTGACCATTTTTATTTTGATAGAACTAGTGTATATGTGTGAGTGCGTTTGTTTTGCTTTATCCTCCATCTTGGATTGACTTTTGACAATGCGTTTTGAGATTGACATTTCTTAACTCTGAAGGTTTGCATATTTTGACCACACTGTAAAACCCAACAGTCAACTTTATCAAATGAAATGAGTGTAGTTAACTCAAAAGTTACTGAAAGGTAATTCTACTCATTTGAAAAGAGTTTTAAACTCAGTGTTGAAGGTAATGAGTTAGTTAAATACCTCATTACATCAACTTAAATGGAAAAACAAGCTCACAGTACTCATACACAGTGCATCCGGAAAGCATTCATATGGCTTCACTTTTTCCAATTTTTTGTTTATGTTATAGCCTTATTCCAAAATGGATTCAATTTATTTATGTCCTCATAATTCTACACACAATACCCCATTATGACAATGTGAAAAAAATATTTGTTTGAAATTGTTGCAAATTTATTCAAAATAAAAAACCTGAAAAAAAAAAACCTGAAAAATGTACAAAAGTATTCACAGCCTTTGCTCAATATATTGTTGATAAACCGTTTGCAGTAATTACAGCCTCAAGTCTTTTTGAATATGATGCCACAAGTTTGGCACACCTGCCTTTGGGAATTTTTGCCTATTCCTCTTTGCAGTACCTCTCAAGCTCTATTAGGTTAGATGAGAAGCTACTATGTACCGCCATTTTCAGACCTCTCCAAAGATGTTCAATAGGATTTAGGTCTGGGCTCTGGCTGGGCCACTCAAGGACATTCAGCCACTCAATTGATATTTTGGCGGTGTGCTTTTGGCCATTGTCCTGCTTGAGGATGAACCGTCACCTCAGTCTGAGGTCAAGAGCACTCTGAAGCAGGTTTTTATTCAGGATGTCTCTGTACATTGCTGCATTCATCTTTCCTTCTATCCTGACTAGTCTTCCAGTTCCTGCTGCTAAAAAACATCCCCACAGCATGATGCTGCCACCACCATGCTTCACTGTAGGAATTGTATTTGCCTGGTGATGAGCGGTGCCTGGTTTTTTCCAAACGTAACTCCAAAGAGTACAATTTTAGTCTCATTAGACCAGAGAATTTTGTTTCTTATGGTCTGGGAGTCTTTTAGATGCCTCTTGGCAAATTTTAGGCGAGGAGTGGCTTCCCTCTGGCCAATCTACCATGCAGGCCTAATTGGTGGATTCCTGCACAGATGGTTGTCCTTCTGTAAGATTCTCCTCTCTCCACAGAAGAATGCTGGAGTTCAGACAGAGTGAGCATAGGGTTATTGATCACCTCCCTGACCACTCAGCTTAGATGGCCAGACAGCTCTAAGAAGAGTCCTGGTGGTTCCAAACATCTTCCACTTATGGATGATGGAGGCCACTGTGCTCATTGGAACTTTCAGAGCAGCAGAAATTTCCCCCAGCCATAGGTAAACCCCAATTAAGCTGCTGAAACATCTCAAAAATGATCAGTGGAAACAGAATGTACCTGAGCTCAATTTACAGCTTCAAGGCAAAGGCTGTGAATACTTATTTACATGTGGATTTTTGGGTTTTTTACTTTTAATAAATTTGCAACAATTAAAAAAAATATGTTATCACATTGTCATTATGGGGTATTGTGTAGAATTTTGAGAAAATACATGAATTGAATCCATTCTGGAACATGGCTGTAACAAAAAAAAAATGTGGAAAAAGTGTAGCGCTATGAATACTTTCTGCATGCTCTGTAGATTAGTTTTTTAATTCAAATGATTTGTTGCAATCGCTTTTCTCAAACGTTTTGAGTTGACTTAACTTACTGCATTTAACAGTACTCAGTTGGTTTGAGTTCTCTTCATTTATTGGTTTTTACTGTGCTCAAATTGCTTCTTTTACTCAAATGGAGTAAGTTTACAGTACTCATTAGGATTAGTTTTTGAACTCAAATGGTTTGTTGCAATCGGTTTCCTCAAATGGTTTGAGTTACCTCAACTTATTGGGTTTTACAGTGCATGTATTTTGAAAAAGACAAAAACATTCACTCTTATTTATTCTTTTTGTTGTAATTTTTTGTTTTTAACACACCTACGATCACAATTTTGCTTTGTTTTATTTGTATCACCCTTGCCTTTAAGAATAAATCAAAGTGTAGAAGTGGTTACTAATCATAGATAATGTAAATCAAGTTTTGTCTTGAGAAAATCCCTTAAAATACTAACTTATTAACATGAATATTGACCATAGCTGACTGTAACTGCTGTGAGGAACTAACAGCACATATTACAAGTGTATTCAATCACATTTTAACATTAGTTACTGAAAAGTATCCAAGTTGGACCAATATTAGGGTTATTTGGAATTGAATATATGTAAAATTCCATTGACAGACAGGCAGTGACAATACTTCAATGACAAGTAAAAAGGCAATGACAATTCTTTGGTAGTGAATGCTGTGCAGTTATGATTACAATCCTTACGTTAGAATAAAAAAATAATTGAGGGGTTGTTTTATAGTCTGAATACTATTACTAAATATTTTTTGAAGTACCTCTCTTTTTCTTTTGTTATATCCAGTATATCTTTATATTTTTACAGTGGACCCTTAACATTGTGACATTTCTGTTATGTTGTGAACGAATGCTGTTGTTTTGCTGATTAGATATGAGGTCTGTTTATTACTTTGCCTTTTTGTTATAATGTTTAGTAGTTTAGTTCCTTTCATTATTGTTGTTAAAGGACCGTAGTGCTCCTTTACTATAGTGATACTGCTTTGAATGTGATTCAGTCCAAGTGAGAAATAAATGCAATTGCAATGCAACTGAAAACATGCTACAAGTGTATTTGTCTCATTATTTGTCAAAACAAATACATTATTCTTTCCCCCTAAATTATCCTGAAGCTCTGCAGAATTTTTAACATGTTGCTGAATACCTTTTTATGGGTTTCTCAAAGGAAAGAATGTCAGATGTGTTCAGAATGGAATTGGTTAAAATGAAAGCATGTCTATTTTGGGAGTTATTAAAGGGTTAAGTGATCCAAAAATTAACATTCTGTTATTAATTACTCACCCGCATGTCATTCCAACCACCTGAGATCGTTGTTCATCTTCGGAGCAAAAATTAAGATATTTTACATGACATCTGAGAGGTGCCTTATCTTCTGTAGACAGCAATGGTCCTAAAAAACATAGCCAGAACAGACCAATTGTCTATGTAGTTTAATCTGAATATTGTCAAGCCATGAGTATACTTTCTGCACAAACAAACACAAATAATGACCAGTGTTGGGTAAGTTACTTAAAAAAAAAGTCATCAATTACAAATTACTGACTACTACTGGAAAATTTTAATCTGATTACATTACTTTATGGAAAAAGTAATTAGATTACTAATTACTTTAACGTTACTTTTAAAACATATAAAATACACTATAAAAATACAAAACAAAATGCAGCTCTTTTAGTAATTTAATATTTACTAAAAAAACATTACAATGGGTTGCAATAGCAGCTTGACATATTCAAAATACTTAAAAATTATTTCATGATTCACTTGTTCCAAACCTGTTTGTCTTTTTTTTCAACACAAAAAAAGACATTTAGAAGAAAACTGCATACCTGTAACCACTGACATCCGTAGTATGAAAAAGCACTGCAGTGTTTGGGTGTTCTGTGTTTGTCTGAGGTAATTAGTCTACCAAAATGTGTATATTCCATACAAAGTATGAAGCTCATCGGTCAGTTCTTGTCGTGTGACTCTTGGTTTTTAACTGGGTAGCCTAGGAAATGTGAGCGCGCACACTAAGCACTCCCTCTTATCACATTCAGAAGATACCTTCACTCCCGATTATGCACAAAAATCCAATTAAGCTTGTTTAGGCTGAGTTGGGCCGCTGTGTTTTTGGGCGCCGGTGTTCTCCTTGGTGATGAGTATTGTCCTAGAATGCTTTCTATGCAAGTGCTTGAACAAGTGGCCGGTTCACCTTGAAAATATGAGCAGATCTGAGTGTGATGCTCTTTTTGAGATCATTTTCATAATCAGCACAGCAACAAACACCCTACAGGCCCAACACTCCCTGATCATCTTAAACACCACATGGTAATGTGATAAAGTGCTAAGCACAACTGTGGATGAAGAGTTGAATGAATAATGCTGTATTTTTAGTTTTCATACAGTTGAACATTAAATAAAAAATTCAGGTGAAACCGCCATGCTTGATGGTAATATGCCAGTAAAAAAGACATTTAAAACTGAATATCTGTGGATCTGGATGATACATTAGGTCTAATTGGAAAATACATTTTTAAATAATGTTGTTTTATATTTCTGGCATTATATACCTCACTTCTAGCATGTTTTAGCATATTTCTTGGATGCTTCTAACATGATTAACCTAACTGCACACTTCTGACATGATTACCAATCTGCTAGCATGTTTACATTTTCTAGAATGATTTACAGTAATATACCGCTAGCAAGTTTTAATGCATTTCTAGCATGCTCCTAACATGATTTCCAAACTGTTAGCATGTTTAGCTCATTTCTAACTGACTTCTGACATGATTTATCAAATGGCAAGCATGTTTAGCAAATTTCTAGCATGCTTCTAACATGTTAGCAAACTGCTAGCATGTTTTGACACATTTCTAGCTAGCTTCCAACTGTTAGCTTGTTATTGTGCATTTTTAGTATGCTTCTAACATGATTACCTAAGCTTCCTGATCGGTCGCCGCCGCCACCTGAGCTTCCCAATCGGCTGCTGCCACCAAAAGTTCTTTAGAGACTGGACTGCATTTCACAGAAATATTTTTGGTTTTACGTTCAATGAAATCAAAGTAATGTCTGTATTTCCACTCGAGGAAGCCACCACTCTCGACAGCAGCCATTTCAGCTTGCGTTCTCCAGCAATGTAAAGGTGCATGTCTATTAACTGACAATGCAGCGTAAAACGTGTTTTAAAAGAAGCATTTTTTTCTTCCAAAAACTATATTTGTAACGTAAGTAACACAATTACATTGACATTTGTAACTGTAATCAAATTACACAAGTTTAAAATGTAATTAGTTACATTACTGCGTTCCTCAAAAATGTAATTACAGAAATACAGAAACGCGTTACTGTGGAACACGTTACACCCAACTCTGATAATGACTATTCAAAAGTTTCTTTAAAAGTTCTCCTCAGTGTCAGTATTCACCTTGTTCTCATTGTACGAGAGGGCGTATAGTCATGCACACACTTGTTAGTAGAATAGTTTGAGCATTTTCTGCCGTTTATTATTCCTAGTCATTTCTCCCATAGGCAACTGAATCATAAGTTCTAAAACAATCGCAAAAAACGAGCACACTTCCGCATTAAAGAATAAGGTCAATAGGATGTATACATTCACGATCGGGCTGTGCTCTTTGCCCACGCTGATGACGTATATCTCGGATACGCTCATAAATGCGCACCCTATACTGACACCGAGGAGAAGAAACTTTTGAATAAATTTGTTCTTTATGTGTACACAATAGGCTATTTTCATAGCTTTAGCACAGAAAAAAAAGTCAAAAACCCTTAGGAAGCTTGAGGTTGGGTGAACTATTTCTTTCATTTTCTGCTTAAACCACGGAAGACACATAGACTATTTTTACAATATTTTAATGCCTATCTGGAGTTTGAACGAGCCGGGACCATTGCTATCTGAGCTCTCGGATTTTCATTCAGACATTTTCTCTTCGGCTTAGTCCCTTAATTAATCAGAGGAAACCCACGCGAACATGGGGAGAACCTGCAAACTCCACACAAAAATGCCAACTGACCCAGCCGAGCCTCGAAACAGCGACCTTCTTGCTGTGAGGTGACAGCGCTACCCACTGCGCTGCCCTCTCTCAGATTTTATCTAAAATAAAATTTGTTTTGAAGATGAACAAAGGTCTCTGGTGTTTGCAAAAACATAAGGATGAGTAATTGGTAAATGTAAAACTGTCTAAAATTGTTTTAAATTTCGTTTTGTAGTTCGGGCCCAAATAAATAATTGTTGCTGTTTTTAATCGTTTCAATTCATTTGATTGAATATATAGAAATTAGTGGATTTATTGGGTAAAAATGCTTATCAATGCACTGTCACTTTAATTGAGTGTGAACAGCGCGGCAAAACTAGACCCAGTGCCGAAACTATCGTGGCACTGCTGCTTCAGAGACGCTCACGCCTCATGCTGCTTTTACGTGCTGTGCTGTATGAAACCTCTAATCTGTTAACACGGAAGCCGAAAAAACAAACGCTCTGCTCACACTTGCTGTGTTAAACAGGCTTTAGGGGTACATTTTGAAGCCCTTTCCCTTCACACTGTTTCAAGGGCCAAGGGGAAGGGGAAGAGGTGGGGGTACAAAAATAGAATTGGGATTGGGCCAAAATCATGTGTAACCGAGTAGCTACTTACTTTTAATTTTGGGTGAACTATCCCTTTAATCCCATCAAACAATACTTTATTTTTTACAAACATTTCATGAAGATTGCAGTGCGTTTATCTAAGCACTAATACCATGTTTACTAAATTACATGCATTTTTAATGTAGTAAGACCCAAACCGGGAACTTACATATATATATATATATTCCGTTCTTTTAGCAACATCTCACCATCTTGCTTCTCGCTCACGCTCGCTCTCTGACGCATGACGGAGCAGTTTGTCCTCTTTGTTCCCTGTTGTGTGTAGCACAAAATTTTGGATTTCCTCTGTGAAAACACTGCTTTAAAGACAATAGTCACATTTGGGAAGAGTTGACCAGGTCGGCTGAAAGTGAGCTGCATTCTGATAAGACATCCTGACGGTTGCAGAATATGAATTTCAACAAGAGCACTGGTGATCAAAAGGTAAGACCCCTAGTGGACATAAAGAGTAGTGCTAGCGTACTATTTTCACATTGTTTTCCTTTTGTACTGTTAGTACAGAATTACGTTGCGGAACATGTTTGTCACAGTTACACTGTGCATCAAGTTCTTTAACTTTCCTCCTCGCCCAACCGATCACAATGCAACTGTATTGGCTGCAATTATGGAAAGTAAGTGTGTGGCAGTTATAATTCTTAAATGATGTGAACAAAACATTTATTGACAATTAATGGTCTATGAGGGCGTTTAACCTTTCTTAAAAATGCCCTGAAGCAAAGAAAAATAAATGTCATGTGGTAAAAGACACGTTTTCTGATGTGACTAGGAGTTTATACATGTAAACCATAGCCTCTGGTTCTCCAGGGCAGTTAAACTTAATCATTAATAAAAGCTGTGAAACATCACTCTTGTTTCAGTCATTCAATCTCAGAAGGTCATCAAGGGATATTAACCCCAGGTTTCAGATTTTGATTATATTATACTGATAGTTTCTTTCCCAGAAATCTTTAAGTAAATGCAGAAAACTGTACTTGTCTTTGTGAATAAATGTCCAAGATAATGTTTGCAAATGACATATCAGTTGTTTATACAGGACAGTACGGAGAACTGACAAAAATGAGCCTACAGTTCTGTGTTTGTGATGTGGACATAAGATTTGCACATAAGCAGATTATGTTTTTGCCTGTCATATATAAAAAATATAAGAGAATATTTGTAACTTTTTTACAGACCTACAGTACATAAATGCTTCTGTTGATCCTTAATTTTTGTACACTTACATGTACATTTGCTTTTGTTGTGTGTGTCTAAAATGAGAGAATATAACAAGGATCACTTTAGTTTGCTAAAGAGATAGATAATATTAAGAAAGTACATTTTTATTTTGTGATTTGACCTGATAAATTCTTTTTTTTTTAAGAATGAATATATATTTTTATTATTATTTTGATAATATCAGCTGTTCACCTCTCCATTCTCTAACCTACATGCTGGATGGCTTGCCAGTCAAGCGTTTCAGTTATAAAGTTGGTGACCTTCATGCCCCTGTTGTCATGTATTCCATACCATGATTTCCCACCATTCTCTTTAATACAAATACCATAGTTAGTGCAGAAAAACCATGATTAATTTGTGGTAACAATGGCTTAAAGGAAAGACGAAATACAGCCATACATACTTCTGACTACACAATTTGCGATCTCCGTAAATGTATATAGGGCTACGTTTTCCGAATGAGCCTATGTTGAAAGGAACACTTTTTGAAAACGGGCTAATTTTGCACGTTTCCTAGAGTTAAACAGTTGGGTTTTAGTATTTTTTTAATCCATTCAGCTGAACTCCAGGTCTGGTGGAGCACTTTTAGCTTAGCATTGAATTGCATTAGACCATTAGCATATTGTTTAAATTTAGATAATTTTCTCTTTTAAAGTTTGACTCTTCTGGAGTAACATCATGTAATAAGACAAACAAAATATGAATAGTTGCTATGTTCTAGGTCAATACGAACTATATTCTCATTCCAGTGTAACAATAAAGGGACCTGATTTCTGTTGTAACATGGCTACAGCAGGTGCAATGATATTATGCAGTGTTTTTACCTAGTTACCTTCTTGGGGACTGTTTTCAGCCACTGCTTAATATAATTGCGAGTAACTACAGAACAGTCCCACTTTGAATGAGAAAATTATCAAAACAATTTCTGAATGTTTTGAGCAAGATGCTTTTGGTCTAATTCAATTTAATTATTTAAGCTAAGCTAAGGTAAAAGTGCTCACGCTAGTTCTGGAGATCGGCTGAATGGATTAAAAAATGGTAATACTCAAGTATTTAACTCTACACTACCTGACAAAACTTAATATATTAAAATAACTTCAATAGTAACTCAAAATAAATTGTAGTTGATCATTTGGAAATGAGATTTGTTGAACTGTTGAACTGCATCATAATCATCACAAATACTACAGAAGACCTATTAGAACCCACATGGTCCTAAGATTCTCACAGAAATAAGTCAAGTTTGGTGAAGAAAGAATTATGGTTTGGGGTTACATTCAGTATGGGGGTGTGCGAGAAATCGGCAGAGTGGATGGCGACATCAACAGCCTGAGGTATCAAGACATTTGTGCTGCCCATTACCACAGGAGAGCGCTTCTTCACATACTTCAGCCTCCACATCAAAGTTCCTAATAGCAAAGAAGGTCAAAGTGCTCCAGGATTGGCCAGCCCAGTCACCATATATGAACATTATTGAGTATGTCTGGGGTAAGATGAAGGAGGAGGCATTAAAGATGAATCCAAAGAACGTTGATGAACTGGAAGTCCAGACGACTGTTAAGTCATTCCAGATGACTGTTAATAAGTTATTAGGAAAGTTGTAAAATGAGCCTATTTCCTTTTACTTAAACATTTTTGAAGGAGGGTATTTAAAATAAAGAACCTGTTATTACTCACTGCCATGCATTAAAGGAAGTTTAATGAAGTCAAGCCCAAAAGTACAATCCTGTTCATATCCTGTTCTTTATACCTGGAGACACGAGTCTAAAAAAAATCAACAAAATCCTTTCATTGGTCATCCTGCCTGATATGTGGACAGAAGCTGATCCTTGGTGTGGATGGTATTTGCTGCTTAATTCATTTTTTTTATCGTCTATTATTCTGTCATGCTACTACAGGTAAGGCAAAGAGAGCTGTCGATCTTAATGCCACATAAATAAACAAAAGGAAAATATAATCCAAGAGAAAATGCTGGTGCAAACATGACTGCTTTAAGAGACTAAGCCAGACAACGATGAAATGGAGCAATATATATATATATATATATATATATATATATATATATACACACAAGGAAACAAACAAAAATAAATAAATTTGGTCAACAAATGTAGGTAAAAAAATTTCTTTGCTCGTTCAAACTACATATTTAAAATAAAATAAGATGAAACAACACAATTCTTGAGATTTTATCGGGACAACTTACTTTTTATGTTCAATCCACATAAATTTGTTACAAGTGTTAAGTTAACTCAACAAATTTGTGTTGGAACAACATGAATGAATTGTGTGGAACCCTGCATTTTTTACAGTGTACAAACACTGTAAAAATGCAGGGTTCCACACAATTCATTCACAAACACTGCAAAAAATGCAGGGTTTCGCATAATTCATTCATGTTGTCTCAACACAAATTAAGTTAACTCAAGTTAAATAGTTTGAACAAGTAAAAATAAAAGTTCTGAGTGTAGTTTTGCAGTAAACCTTACGAAAAAGAAGCATATTTAAGTGTGCTATTAGTATACTTCTTTTAAAAGATGGAAGAAGTAAGATAGTATACTTTTAGCCTACTTTTTATGTATGTCCCTGTAATGTACTTTTAGTACTTCTCTGAAATATACTTAAAATTGCACATAATGTCACTTATACTGACAAAAAAGCATATTAGTAGTATATTTGGCATACTTGTTGTGCATATTAATTGTATAAATACATATCTTATACTTTGCTTGTACAACAGCTGTTTTTTTATAATGACTTTTTCAGGTTTTTTACCTTTATTGGATAGGACAGTAGAGAGAATTGACTGGAAAGCATGAGGAACAGAGAGAGGGGAAGGATCGGCATAGGACCGCAAGGTGGGAATCAAACTCGGGTAGCCGTGAGTATTAAAATGCATGTGTCAATGCACTGACCACTACACTACTGGCGCCGACGTATACAGCTGTTTTTACTTTTTTGGTTGAGTGGCCTGTTACATTTTAAAAAATACAAATTATATTTCATACTACCCCAGTTTCTGATATAAGGCTTAAGCCTAGTCTTATACTAAATTGCAGCTGGAAAAGTCGGAAATAAACATAACTTTCATTGACATACAGTTGAAGTCAGAATTATGAGCCCCTTGTTTATTTTTTCCCCCAATTTCTGTTTAATGGAGAGAAGATTTTTTTTAACACATTTCTAAACATAATAGTTTTAATAACTCATTTCTAATAACTGATTTATTCTATCTTTGCCATGATGACAGCAAATAATATTTGACTAGATATTTTTCAAGACACTTCTATACAGCTTAAAGTGACATTTAAAGGCTTAACTGGATAAATTAGGTTAACTAGGCAGGTAAGGGTAATTAGGCAAATTATTGTATATGATGGTTTGTTCTGTAGACAATGGAAAAAAAGTATAGCTTAAAGGGGCTAATAATTTTGACCTTAAAATGTTTTTAAAAAAATTAAAAGCTCTTTTTATTGTAGACGAAATAAAACAAATAAGACTTTCTCCAAAGGTAAAAATATTATCAGACATGCTGTGGAAATTTCCTTGCTCTGTTAAACATCACTTGGGAAATATTTTAAAAAGAAAAAGTTAATTCAAAGGGGGGCTAATAATTCTGACTTTTACTGTATATTAAAATAAGTCAATGTCCCTAGTTGCCTGTTTCAAGATTCACACCAATAATGTGTAAAATTAGCTTAAATACCCTATTTTAACTAAGGCCTATACTTCAGTTTTAAAAAAATGCTAAGTGAACTTGCAGTATAACTAGAAAACTACTAGTACACTCATAAGTTCATTTACCGTACAAATGAAAATATTAATTGTGGACAACTCATGCACTTAATGTTACACTATATATTAAAAAGTGGGCCAATTTAGTCCCGGTAAGTAGTACAATTATAAGAAAACTTGATACATGAATTATACTTACATAGAGTGTTGGGTAAAGTACTTCAAAAAGTTAAATACTAATGATATTATTACAATTGTATTTAAATTACTTTTCTGAATCATCTGAAAAGTAACTTAGTGACACAATAAGCAATTATATTACTTGACTATAAAAGTAATCCACATAAGTCTCAGTGCACATATAATAGAAAACTATTAAATTAAACCCTGAATTCTTTTGAGTCAAACAGGAACTTTTAGTTTTGTTTTAAAAAAATAACACTTAAAATTTAAACAATATGTATCAAAACGTTCCAAATGCAGACCCCTTACATTGCCTTTTTAAGCTTAGAAGTAATTTAATTAGTAATTAGTTACTTATTACACCCAACACTGCTTACAAGTGCAATGATACCACGATAGAATGCATAGAAAATAAATAATGTAGAAACTGCTTTTGAAAGTTGAATCTTTCAAATCTGTATTAACACAGATGGTCGGCAGAGGTCAGTGCTGTATCGAAATTGAAGCACTTAGAGCAGAAAATCTCTTAAACAGATTAACCATATGTCAAAACGCATTTGGTTTCAAATTTATGTATAATATAGAATATGTAATGTATAATCTAAGACTTTGGTAAGTTTGTTATGATTTTTAAAATCTCTTATGAAAAACATTAACTAGACAAAAAATACAGTAACAACAGGCACATTGTGAAATGCAATTGCAGTTAAAAAAATATTGTTTAATATTTTAAAGAATTATATAAAGTCAAAATTATTTAAATAAAAAAATTGCAATGTTTATTTTGCTAGCTCACATTGTTATTCTTACAATGAATATGTAATAAATCTGTGCAAGTTAATCCACTTAAGTCAAATATTTTGTTTTGGTAATCTACAGTCAAAGTCTGATCATCTGCTTCTGTGTTTGGAGTGGCGGTCATTCTGTTGACGTCGACCTGACTTCTTCCATAGCAACTGTATATCAATAACCTTAACCACGACCCTCTAACTGTTATGCCGAGTTCAGACTGCATGATTTTCAAAGTAGTCGTGTCACAGATGTTTTCACACTGCATGACTATCTGGGCTAGCATTTTGTCGCTGCTTTGTTTACACTGCAAGATGGATCGATGACAGAGGGTTTCACACTGTATGACTTTAAAATTGGAAGAATCGCTGACAACTTTGTTCAAACTACGTCTCAGAGCCAAAAACATGTAGTATATCTTTTGATATGAACTACATGACAAGAAAGAAGGGGAATGGGGTAGAAAATGTACATATTTGCTCGCCTGGGTTTGAAGGGAATTAGTAATTTCTGCTTAACTTAGTTTTCCACCCAGTTGTGGTTTTGCTCAGATGACACGTCAAACAGACACGGGTGCTCCTGCCAAATTTCCACTAGTTTTTCCTCCATTTCTTGGGTCCAAATAAACTGAAAATGAGCCCTTTTAACTTCACCCCCAACCTCCCGCTGGCCTGCAGGTAACCACACTAGTGGATGCTGCTCTCTCATTGGCTGTTGGTGATCGTCGATGTTATTTTCAAGTGTTCAGACTTAGCTGATGATTTAATATAAGCTTGTTTGGCATGCTGTCCCTGGGAGAGAGCCCTGAGCTCAAGGGATCCTCGAGCCCAGGGCTCCCTCCTGTTCGTAGAGCGAGAGGGGAGCTTGAGCTTAGGTAGATCTCAAACTCCCTGGCTGCGGTAGCTAAGGAAACATTTGAGGAGGAAGGGAGTTAGATGAGTGCCTGAATTGCTTAATCTGTTGTGAATTATAGATCTTTGGATGGTGGGAGGAAACCAAAGCACTGATTTGCCTGTGATTTCAGCCATTTGTTGGCGATTTCTCAAAACCTGTTGTGATTCAAAATTGGGGTTAAAATCCTGCAGTCTGAACTCGGCATTAGTTTGCTATGGAAATAAAAGTCTCAGCAACTTTTTTTGCGGACTTTAATGCAGTTGCATTGGTTTGCTTGGACACTTCTAGTTCCGAGACATAGGCTGTTTCTCAATATGCTTTCTTCTGCGGTCTTGCATCCTTGTGTTCTCGTGTAACATCATCATCAGCTGCCAAAGTTCAGTTCCAATATACAAGACCGCAAGAACAGCGGATGCGTGAAACTTTTTTATATATATAAATTTTTATATAGGTTAATTATTAAAGTTCAGAGATATAACTTATTTACCTCAGGAGTTTTCCTAAATGAAACGGTGAATATAAACATTAATTAAGCCTTTATTTGTCACATATACCTCCATGTATTCACATACACTGACATATAGAGAAATATGTAACTATGTAAATTGGACCCCCCCACCCCCCACTCCCCACAATTCAGGAAAGAGAGGCGAAAAAAACCCCTCTCACCTTGCTCTTGAGTTAGAGCAGTGTGAGATCAGGAAGAAAAAAAGCCCCAGCAGTCAAGCACATTAACACATAGACATTGACATACATCACAACAGGGGATGGGAAAAGGGGGTGTGGATATAGTCCGGCAAGGGCGGGCAGCCGTCGATTACCATGAACATCTGAATAAAGGCATAAACACATTAAGGGTGTTTGTTTGCTGAAATTCGTATTAAAATCTGTTTTATTTGTATTGTGCAATGTATATTCATAATGTTTTTATGCAGAGTATATATTTGAAAAGAGGAAAAACAATAAATTGTTGAATGAATGCTGTAATGTTTTAATAATTTTCCATTAAAAATATGTGAAGGTCAACGCAGCATCTCATTCCTCACAGCACGCGTTCTCTGTTCTCGTGGTCTCCCGAGTTCATTCTTCCGAGGTGACCTAGGAAGACTGGTCTTCACAAGAACGCAAGTCCTATCTCTGCGTACATGGAATTGAGAAACAGCCCTAGACAGAGGGAAAATGTGAATGGCCTGCTAATATATTCCACTTGAAGGAGTGAAATTTGAGCACTCGTGCACCAGAAGGGATACCGTTTAATTTGTTTCTGTTTTGCTAGTTAATAATTCTTTCACACAGCAAAAATTCCAGTGTTAAATATACAGTGTGATTTTTTAAGTATTGTTAAGTGTTAAAACCGGAGTACATTTTAATCCACGAATGTGAAAGAGCGTATATTTAAGGGTTTTTTTTCAGTGTTAAACTTTTAACCCAGTATGCTGTGTATTTCCCACTAGTGATAGGAAGTCCAGTTTTTTACTCGAACCGGTTCTTTCAGAGAAACAGTGATCAAACCAGTATGTTTTACTTAAACTTGAAACATGTCTTGTTGCATTTTAAAATGCAAAGAGTTGAATGTGTTGAAATTGTTTCTGAAAAAAAGACATGAATAAATAAACATTTAATAAATTAAAACTATTTTCAAGATATTTGATCATCTGTCACACACACTAATTGATTATATAGAGAAAAAAAGGTAATATATTAACACTTTGAAGACATACCTGCCAACATTTGTCTCTGAAAATCCGGAAGATATGAGGGGGGTGATTGGGTAAGCAGAGCGACCAGACGGGGTGCCTGGTCTGTCGGCGATGCAGGGGTGTTACGCCCCATTTACAGGGGGCGTCAGCTTCAAAGCTTCCCATTCACTTTGAATAGTTGACGTCAGGCGTTGCTGAACTGCATTGTGGATCCGTCGGCCACGATTCAGTGGCGTTGATCGCAACTATTTATGAAATTTCCGATTTATTGTATTTTATTAAAGTCTACCCCCACCCCAACCCTTAACCCAACCGTCACAGAAGCGTAAAAACAGTAGTTGTACTGAGTATTGTTTATCTTATCTATTAAATTACCCAATAAATTGTATTTTTAACCCCTACCCCCACCCCAACCCTAAACCCAACCACCACAGTACTGTAAAAATATAAATTATTGTTATACAGTGTCATAAAAAACGCCGCTATATTATTGTGCATATTGCACTTCCGGCCTGCCGCACATCCAATCTAGACTTTACCCTGCAGAAGTTGGGACCAATGTTGGGACTTTCTCAACTCTTCAATTGCCGACGGAAGCGCCAGCCAATCAGATCGCTGTATGCAAATACACCAGCTCAGACAGTAGCCGATTGCTGACTAATTTCATAAGCTGACACTGCTATGACGATCGCGTCAGCCCAAACTTCAGACACGCCCTCTGTCAAGTGTTGACGCTGAAGCCCCGTGTGAATGGGGTGTTACAGATTGTACCAATCACCTAAGGACAGAGGGAAGGGGCTGAAATTCCGGGAGTTTTCCGGGAGAAATGACAAACCGGGAGGTGGGTCTGAAATACGGGAGACTCCCGGGAAAAACTGGAGTGTTGACAGGTATGTTTGAAGGGTAACACACACTCCAGTTCGATGTAAGAATGAACTTTTGCTGTGTTAAATAAACTCTGAGAGTAATGTACAAATTTCACACTTTAGAAAGTGTTATTTTAACTCCAAAATGGAGGGAGTCATATGTACACCCATAAAGTGTTAAACTCAACTTAAATTGAGTTAAATGTACACTGATTTTTTTGCTGTGCAGGCAGATTAGATGTCTGTCATCTACAGTACACAAAAGAATATTTTATTTTGAAACTTTCATTGAGAGGATTACGCTATATGGCTGACTTTTTGTGGTTAGATGTGTAAATTAAATTGGCGCGTAAAGTCTTACAGTGCATTTTGGGTATTTTCTAGCCGTTGAATGTGCATGTGTTGTAGACTCGTTATTTGGTGTGCATTGTGGGATCGATTGAGAGCACTTCAGAATTTCCACTATGGCTTCGGACACCACTAGAAATCTATGCTTCCTCAAATAGCCCTTTTAAAGTTATATGGGGCCATTTCAATACAGCCATGAGATTAAATGTGAATCCTCGGACCAAGTGGGCACTAGTCATTTACATGTTAAAATAAATCACAGATAATTGGTTCTTTATTTCGTCCATAGTTTTATTTTTGTCTTCAGATTTATACATCTAAAGGTAGTCATATAGCCTACCAAATGATAAGTGCAATGATACATTATAGATTATTTGATTTACTCAACTCCAACTTAGCAAGCAAAGCTATAGGCAAAAAAGGAACCCAAACTCCACCAATTAACAGCTCGGTTGGAGGAACAGTTTTCCATCTGTACAAATGGATGAAGATGAAGAGATTTTTCAGCAGTAAATGACTTGTTTATCAGTGGCCTTGATTCTTCTTTTGCGTTGTTTGCTGCTTTTGACATGGTTAACCACCTTATTCTCCTGGCAATTCACAGAACAATGGAGATCTCAGGAACATTGGATCAGTTGGAGGGTCGAAGTGTTCATCAATTTCAACTCAACCTTGCCAAGATGCAACTCAACTCTTCTTTACAATTTCCCACAACACCTGCTGAGCACATTATGACTGCTTCCAGGACAGCTAGAAACCTATCAAGCCTCTGCAACAGATACACTGTTAAAAATTGTCCCATTATAAAACAGTAAGTTACTGGCAGCTGCATATTTTACAGTATGTTTCTGTAAAAATACATGGACTACATTGATATACACAATACTCAAGTGAACTCATTTTGTTCATTGAAAGCAACTGCCTCAAATTGGCCAACTGCTGTATGAATTTATGAAGTAATGTGCTAAATATGATTAGAAGCCTACTTATCCTGATAACTTATTTTAGTTAATTAGAAATGTTCCTTTTAACCCAAATGTCTTAAATTTCACAGCAGCACACAAACATGTAAAGCTGGAATTACCAGAGAGATTCTTACTGCATCAGCAACTAAACAGCCACTGTCTTTAAGTAAAGAAACATGCAGAAAAACATCAGTTTCATAGTTCATCTTTGACTCAAACACTGACTCTACTCTCCTCCACAACGGTGACACACAGAAGAAATTTGCTTCAGGTTTTACAGTAATATACGTTATTTCCTTGATTTAACGGTAAACTACTGGCAGCTGTGGTTGCCAGCAATCTACTGTTTTTTTACAGTCTACTTCTGTAGTTTAAATTAACATTATATTACTGTTAAAATACATTTTTACACAGTGTTTTTACCTCTCACATCTTTAACCCTTTAAACCCCAGAGCAAATACCTCAGTTTTAATTGAACACTTCCAAGTGTCCACACTTCTGAGTGTTCAAGAAACATGGAGCAAAGCTGAAGTAAATGAATTAATTAATTGACTAATTAAATGATAATTGAGGATTAGCGATGAACAAATGAAGAAATACTGAAGGGAAAAAACAAGAACAGAATATCCATTATTCATTATTTTTTTTGTCGGCTTAGTCCCTTTATTAATGTGGGGTCGCCACAGCGGAATGAACCGCCAACTTATCCAGCACGATTTTACGCAGCGGATGCCCTTCCAGCCGCAACCCATCTCTGGGAAACATCCACACACTCATTCACACTCATACACTATGGACAATTTAGCTTACCCAATTCACCTGTACCGCATGTCTTTGGACTGTGGGGGAAACCGGAGCACGCGAATGCAGTGAGAACATGCAAAATCCACACAGAAACGCCAACTGAAGAACAGAACATAAAGTAACAAAAAAATGAAACTTCAGTCACAGCTTTGAAATGAAATAACCTGAAGGTCAACAAATGATTAAATCATTAAAATGATCAGCAGATGAATAAACAACTCTACAAACATCATCACCAGCTACACTTACTACTAAAATCTTTATTTTTGTATAACATAAAGTTCTTCTTGAGATAAAAGTTAACATTTTACCTCACTATCATGGAGAACAGAGTTTGCTTTAGTTGGGCTCTGAGCCCTGACATTTTTAACTTTCATTGCTTTTGGCTGCTGCAACTGTTAAGAACTTTGTTTAAAAAACTCTTTCGTTATGGCAAACAAGCCAAAAAGTTAGATAAGATCTGCTGCTGTTCATATTGTTAGTAATAAGGCAGATCCTGTTCTAATTTAAAATAATTAACTGCTCTTATTCAATGTTTAGTGGTGGGCAAAGTGAGGCTTCGTGAAACACTGAAACAGTCAAAGCAAATGTGTCGAAGTTTTGAAACACCACTCTACAGTGACACCTAGAGGTCATTTTTTATGTATTGCACTGGAACAGCGTCAGCAAAGAACAGTTGAGCAAATTGAGGTATTAAACTCAACTTTGTATATTGAACCTACAAGTGGTTCAGTGGAGCGGTTAGGCTTCCTGACCACCATGTGCGCATATTGGGTTTGAATCCAGGCTGAGACAGCTCTTTTGAAATGCTTTAATATCAGTTTGAATGGCTCTGTTCTTGTATTGTTTTGTTTCATCATTGGTCTGACATCCGAATAAACACTTTGTGAATAAATATTGCTTGTTTTGGTCATAAAACAGAGTTGTTGCTAGATCAGACACGGTTGTGGCCAGAAGTTAACAAGAATTATTTATATTATTCATAAAATTTCCCATTTATTGTATTTTATTTATGTCCACCTAAAACCTAAACCCAACTATCAGAGTACTGTAAAAAAATGAATTATTGTTCTACAGTGTTACAAAAACGATGCTGTGTTGATGGCGTATCAGCAGCTGTATCCTATTTAGACTACATAAAATCGTGATTTCGGAGTATTTGTACAAGTAGAGATTCGAACCCAAAAGTAATTTGAAGCTCAATTACAACATGCACACGCACGGTTCACTAGGCCATAACAGACAGAAGCATTGTCAGACCCTGTCAGTCAAATGCACATTCGCCAGGTCTCGAAACGCTTCTGAACTGATCGATGCTTTCGCTTTAGTCACATGACCAAGTGTTTCGAAACACTTTAGTTACGTGACCTGGGTGTTTCGGACCATGCTTCGGTGCAGTGTTTTGAAACACTTGCGCTTCGAGATCTCGACACTGTGTCGAATCAGTTTCACGTCAGCTATCCCTACCAATGTTTAATGCATTATTAAATGTAATATAACATGCCTGTATGTGGCATTGAATTCTGCACGTTTTTAAGATTATCTTGGACAAAAACAATTTGCTCTATGGTGTATATTGCACTCAAAGAGACATCAATAATCAGCGTATTAACCTCAACAATGGTGACAACTAACAAAATTAACAGTTTAACTCAAAAACATCACAAACTGGCTACTGAAAGTCTAAACATAAACAACAGCAGAATCAAATGCAAATAAAAAAACTGTAAGACCATTATACTACATCATTTAATCATGCCCCAATGCATGCTGGGATATTTGTGCCACACCCAGCATGCATTGATGCATGAAACATTTTAATTGTTACCATTGTTGAGGTACAAGGTCTGATTCATGAGGTCTGAGTGTGACTTCGTCTTCATTGAGTTGATTCAGTTTGTTATTTTTCCAGTTTCCGCTTCTCATTAATAAAAGCATAAAAACCATTATATGAGGTCCATCATTCAAACCTTTATCAAACCAATCAGCAGATCAAATTTCAAACAACCAGACTTACTATTGGCTTTCAGCTTTATTGCTATAATAAAAGTGTTTGTAATATTTGTATTACAGCAGCTAGAGAAGCCAACTTTACAAATTCAAGGGTGAAGAGCCCAACTAAACCAGCCCCTTTCTACATTACGGTGACACACACACACAAAAAAAACCACCTGAATTTCTGTTGGTTCTCAATAAGAATGGTATGGAAGTCAAAGCGGTCATTAATAAGTGTATCTGCTGTTGTTTGTGTTGTTTTATGATCCTCTGCTGAGACTGAAAGTGTTTTATTTTACTTGATTTTATTTAATGTTGTAACTGACATCACTGTTTGTGTTTCTTTTTTCTCTTTCCTTCAGTGGTTGTGATCATTACAGCAGGTGTTCATCGGTGTCTGAATTCACTTATTAGTGTTCATTAACTTTGTCAGGTGAACTATATTAGTGAACTAGTGTACATAATAGTGAACAAGGGTGCTAAATGTTATTTTAAACAGACTTGAAACGTCGAATCGGAGCTCTGTTAACTCACAGTTTTTAGCTGTAGGTTACTTTCTCGATAACAAAAATACTACACAGAATGCACTGTTTTTAACAGCATATTACTGTTTTAGTGAAAAACATTATTTTACTGTAAAATCTGACCGTTTTTTAACAGCATTTTTTTACAATGTAGAGTATGAAACAGCCAGAATGCACTGCTCAAAACAAGTTTGGAGTTTTAGAGTTCTTAGCGTATTTGTCTTGTTTCTAGAAAATTCTAAAAACAAAAAGCAAGTACAATAAAGTACAGTCAGGTATTAAATTTTGTATTGTTTTAAGAGAAAAGAAGTCAAGACTAATAGTTTTTTTTCCTTAAAACAAGCAACATAATCTGTCAGTGGAGTAAGCAAAGTTATCTTGTTTTAGGTTTGAAATAAGAATAATTTTACTTACTCCATTGGCAGAAAATGCCATTTTGACTTGAATTTTGTCCTGTTTACAGAACTATTAAGTCAAAATTAAGTGAGTTTTTCCTGACTAACCAGTAAGTAGAAATGGATGTTTCTTTCCAACCACATGCAGACAATAAATGATCAAACTTTTTATGAATTTCATTTGCTTGAATGTTAAATGTGAATATATCAGATGCACATTTCAGAACCTTAGACAGGTGCCTCTTGCCATACAGGGACGAGACAGCCCTTAACAAAGCACCCTCCACAGAATGCCACAAGGGACATGGTCGAATATCTTCTTCAAGTCCACAAAGCACATGTGGACTGGTTGCGTATACTTCCATGAACCCTCGAGCATCTTGATGAGGGTACATAGAGCTGGTCCAGTGTACCACAGCCTGGATGAAAAGTTCAATCTAGGTGGCCTAGGTTCAACCATCGGCCGGATCCTCTTCTCCAGTACCCTGGCATAGATTTTCCCAGGGAGGCTGAGGGAAAATATTATATTATTCATAATATTATTTATTCAGGAATATTATGTCAAAATTAAGTTTTTTCTTAAAACAAGCAAAATAATTTTTTTAAGTGGGTAAGCAAAATAATATTTTCTAATATATATATATATATATATATCTTACCCCAAAATATTTAGACTAAATTTTTAGATATTATATATTTTTTTGCTTGTCTAGAAAATGCTTCTTGATTTAAGAAGTTTCAGATCATTGGAATTGAAACGAGATTAAAAACTCTAAGTAAAAAAAAAACATATTTCTGTGTTCCCACACAAAAGTGGGCACATTTGTTCTGAAAAAGATTCTATTTGAATAGGAAAGCTTTTAGACAGCGAACAATATAGTCAATCCTTACAAGAAAGGTTTTCCCTTTTTAAATCTTTTGATTACCTGAAACCTGTGTTGATCAGAGGCCTTCATTTCTAGCATCAAAATAAAAGAGGTAGAGAAAAAAATGAGGCAGGTGCACTATTCACAGCTGTGAGATTTTACTGTCCAGGTGAATGTGACGTCTATTCTCCATTGACCTGCTCTGTTTCTCGCTTGCTATGAGTAAAAAGCTCCAGCGACACTTCACTGGATGAACAAATAAACATTTTGTAGTCTCATCCGTGCTTTGAATCCAGCTACATTTTACAGCAACACACTCTCTTTCTTCGAGAAATGACAGAAATGAGTGAGCATGAAAAGAGATTTCTTTCTTTAGAAGTGATTATTATGGCTCTACCTGCATATAATAGATAATGGGTGACAGGGTTGTCATCCACAAACCTCAAATATGAATGCAAGAGCAGAACACTGCAACGCCCTTGATTATTAAGTAGGTCATTAGGGGGATTAACCAAAGTGATTAACATGCAGAAAAAAACATGTAAATAAAAGCCCTAACTGTGTAATTTTGCTAATCGCATTTACGAGCCTTAAAAAAACATTCCATCGACTGAAAGCAGGGCATATACAGAACAAGTGCTAGTACTTTTATGTTCTTCACACATATATAATAATCTGTATACTGTACATTAAGGTTGTGACTAAATATAAATGTATCCATTTATCAGTTACATCTGCATGTACAATCAACAAACAGAAGTATAAATATTATTATTTACTTATTATTATTCTTTTTTTTTTT
>CAIGQZ010033189.1:7293055-7310867 GCA_903798205.1 Danio tinwini
AGGGTGGATGCTGCACACTGGTGGTGGATGAGGAGATTCCCCCCATTATGTAAAGCGCTTTGAGTGTCTGGAAGAGTGCTATATAAATGTAAGGAATTATTTCTATTTTTATTGGAAGAGAGACCTGCTGCACTGCTATTCATTGTGTCTGCATTCAGACCCAGCGATTGAGAAGTCCTCCTCATTTATAGTGTTTATATAAACATGATTATCTTCATAAGGGTATAATAAATTGTGTTTATGAAATTACGAATAACATATGTAGCAGTGCATTAAATTACTGTTTATTTCTTCGCATTTTAACTTTGTAAACTATAAAATCATGGGTCACCTGACGGTTTGCCTCATCTTGTGAGCCAACTGACAACAGTTGTTTGCTCCCCTCTTTTCCCCAGCTCTGCCTGCCACGCCCACTCCCCCCCTCAGCTCATAGCACTGCTCCACACCCATCTCACAGCATTTTTTGAAAAAATTCTGAGGTAGACTTGAACCGAAAGATAGAGGTTTCATGGTGCTATAAGTGCCACAACATATCTGCTCGGGTGCTCACAGCGACCCCAGTTAAATTCCCAGTATATCAGGGACTTTATGGCAGGCACGTGCAGAGGTGGGGACTTTGGGTGCTTGAGCCCCTGCCCCTTTTTTACTGCACTGCAAATTTTAGATAGTAGATTTAACTACCTTAGAGTTGAAATTAACACTCCCTCAGAGTTTATATGGGAGTCACTATAAAAGTGTTAAAATAACAATTTTGAAAGAGTTAACATTATCAACACTCAGAGAGTGTTAATTAGCAAACTCCTAAAGAATAAAATATCTGTTAAATTTACGGAAAAATACCAGCAGCTTCGGTTGCCAGAATTTTTTTGTAAAAAATATGTAAGTTTTATAGAACTGTTTAAACAAAGCGTATTTCAAGAACTGATACAATGTTCAGTTAACAAAATCATAGCTTAGTGAACAAAAATGTAAAGTCGTTAGATGCATTGTGTTCATGTGTGTTTGCAATTAACAGACAGATTTTCACTGCATTAAACAAAAGAAGATGCAGCATAATATCTGATTCTCTCAGTTCATCTTGGACTTACACATAGACGCTACTATCCTCCACAATGGTGACACAAAAAAACATTTTACAGTATTTTGCTGTTTTTTGTTGTTGTTTTTTTGGAGTTTGGTTGCCAGTAATCTACTGTTTTAAACATTTTATGGTCGTAAATTCAGTTTACAGAATATTTCTGTTAAAAATACATTCAGTCTGTATTTTTCATCGAACACATTTAACCCCTTATATCCCAGAGTGAAATCCTCACTAGTGTCCTCATTACAGAGGGTTGAATACTCAGACAGTGATGAAGATAATGAGATAATTAAGTGTCTAATTAAAGGAGGATTGAGAATTATTGATGAACGACTGTTAACAAGCAGAATCATTGATGGAAAGAAAAACAAATTACAGCCAAAACCAAAGATAAAATCAACTAAAAATAAAACTCTAAATAAAATAATAATTAATAAAAATAAAACAAATTACACAATAAAAATGTAATTTCTCAAGATCTAAGCAGAGATCATTAAACAACTCCACAAACATCAGGAGCTTCACTTATTACTGACCTTAGACTTTATTTCTGTCATGTGAACAAAAGCTCTTAATGAATTTTTTGTTGTTCATTTGAAGTCACCATGATGGAGGACAGAGTCTGCGTTAGTTGGGCTTTTGAACTTTTAGTTTTAACACTAGTTTTAGTTGCTGTAATTAATAGTGTTGATCACACTATTTATTTATATAGCATAAAAAGCCAAAAGAAATTTTAAGCATCTGTTTGATGAGTTTAGCTATAGCATCAAAGCCACCTTCACCTGCTTGTGTTCTAATTCAGTATCATGTTAGTTATGTGTGAGAAATGAATAATTTAATAAATGGAAAAACTTAAGCTTCAACAATCAATGACTATTTGACAAATCCAAATACACCATTCATAATGAGAAATTTTGAACTATGGCAGAACTTAAAATACACAGACATCAAAAATTAGTCTTTAAATCTCAATAATGGTGACAAACAAAAAATAAAAATCAACCCAGAACAATACAAAACACTCTACTGAAATATTACCTCCCAAAAACAACATAAAATAAAGGCAGAGAAAGACATTTTAAGAACATAAAGCTGCATAATTTAATCATGCTGTAATGCATGCCGAGGGCTTTGAACTATGCTGGCACCCAGCATGCATTGCGGCATGATGGATAATGCAGCTTTTTTTCTTTTTAGCAACCATGGTTGAGGCTCATATCCTGATTCTTGATGTATTTGTGTCATAATGTGCAGCTGGAACATTAAGGTTTAGTGCATTCAATTTTTTTTTACTTCCGTTCTAATTGTTTGTTGATCCTCCATGTAGTGTTGGGCAAAGCGAGGCTTCATGAAACAGTCGAAGCAAATGTGTCGAAGCTTCGAAATGTTTTGAAACCCCACTCTACGGTGACACCTAGAGGTCATTTTTTATGTATTGCACTGGAACAGTGTCAGCAAAGAACAGTTGAGCAAATTGAGGTATTAAACTCAACTTTGTAAATTGATCCTACAAGTGGTTTAGTGGAGCGGTTAGGCTTCCTGACTACCATGTGCGCATACTGGGTTTAAATCCAGGCTGAGACAGCTCTTTTAAAATGCTTTTATATCAGTTTGAATGGCTCTGTACTTGTATCGTTTTGTTTCAACATTGGTCTGACATATAAATAAACACTTTGTGAAAAAAAATGTCTTGTTTTGGTCATAAAACAGGGTTGTTGCTAGATCAGACACGATTGTGGCCAGAAGTTAACAAGAATTATTTATATTATTCATTAAATTTCCCATTTATTGTATTTTATTTAGGTCTACCCAAAACCTAAACCCAACTATCAGAGTACTGTAAAAAAATGTATTATTGTTTTACAGTGTTACAAAAACGATGCTGTGTTGGTGTATCAGCAGCTGTATCCTATTTAGACTACACCATAAAACAGTAACATGATTAAAATACATAAAATTATGATTTCGGAGTATTTGTACAAGTAGAGATTCGAACCCAAAAGTAATTTGAAGCTCAATTACAACATGCGCACGCACGGTTCACTAGGCCATAACAGACAGAAGCATTGTCAGACCCTGTCTGTCAAATGCACATTTGCCAGGTCTCGAAACGCTTCTGAACTGATCGATGCTTTGAATTGCTTTAGTCACATGACCAAGTGTTTCGAAACACTTTAGTTACATGACCTGGGTGTTTCGGACCATGCTTCGGTGCAGTGTTTCAAAACACTTGCGATTCGGGATCTCGACACTGTCGAAACATCAGTTCCACGTCAGCCATCCCTATCTCCATGTAGACTAGCAGTGTTGTCTCCAACAGCTTTAATAAAAATATATTTGCAATTCTTTTTTATGAGCTAACTTGTAAAACACCCAAAATTTTATCCATAACATTTAAGCACATACAGTATGTTTTCTCATTGCCTTTCTTGCTATAGCTGATGTTTTCTAGATACACACAGTTATAAGAGCCAGAGAAACATTTAGATAATAGAGTAAAGGATCAAGAGCTTAACTAAAGCAGCCTCTGATCTCCATGATGGTGAGGTCAAATGAAATATTTTAAAAATATATATAAACCTCTGTTAATTATCAAATATTCCAGCCTGATCTCACAAGGAAACGTAAGTATTTTACGTTTTGTCACTTTAGTGGCTAATTCTACGAATTCGTACGAGTTTAGTCGTACGAAAATGTACGATTTTAAAAAGGAGGCGTGGCACCTAACCCCACCCCTAACCCCAACCATCATTGGGTGATGAGCAAATCGTACTAATTTGTACGAATTAGATCGTACGAATTCATACGAATTAGCCACTAAATCAAAAAGTTATGAATTGCCGTGAGATTGCGTTGAATATTCTAACAGAAATGAAAAACAGTGAAGCTGGTAATGCTGTTATTTAATGGAGTTGTTTAATCCTCTGTTTTAATTCAGATGATTTGGTGTGAGGCTGTGGATGTAGTTTTATTTCTTGTTCTTTCGTTTAGTGATTGTGCCTGTTAACAGCAGGTGTTCAACAGAAGAGTTCTGAATTCACTCATTAGTGGTCATTCAGTCTGTCTAGTGGACTTAACTAATTGACTAATTCAGAGACTAGCGAATGAGGGTGTATGGCGAGATTTTAGACACTCTGATTAGTTTCTCGAAAACAAGGGTTATCTACAAAAGTAGATACATGTTACTCTGTATGACAAGGAGGCAAATCAGCTGGTAATGCTGAGAGGGTTATTTAGTCTTTATTTAACTCTAGAATTTCAACACTTCACTCTGAATTACCACAACACTCGAAATTTAACACTAATGAATTTCCTGTGTGGAGAGAAAGTGTCCTTTTTTCCTGGGGATAATATTTATTTTTTAAATAGTACTACTACTACTACTAATATAATTTATGTATAAGTTAATGCATGTTCTATTTAAGGACAGCTTTCTCTGTCAAACAATAATAAAACAACATTTTAAAGTATATCTTGGTTTTAGACTAGCCGCTTGTTCTAACGAACACACTATTTACATTGTTATTCTGTCTTCAAAAGTAAGGTGTCAACAGTGGAGTAACATCTATCAGCGATTATGCCAACTCCTGCATCCGCACTGCATCCGGGCCATAGCTTTACAGTCTGGCCCATACACACACTGCAGACGGAGTGTGTGTAAAACATGCATTACTAGCTGACCTCCGTTACGGCAGCACGATATGATCGACAGAACCGCCAATGTAAATTCATCCGTCATTCATCTATATTGTGTGGAGGTGAGTAACGGTTAACAAAAGACTACCTGAGGCTCAAATTTAACGTCAGCTATTTTTCCAAAAGTTCAAAAGCAAATAGGCTGTTTTGTCTTGCTAACATCCTCCTGATTAACAACCATGTAATAAGTTAGCTAAAGTTTAGCCAGGGCAATATCTTGTAATGGAGAAACGACAGCTGGATAGTGAAAATATTGCCCTCTCATTTTTGCTGTCATTTATTCAGAAAAATTATAGATTGAAAAGGGTTAGTTCACCCAAAAATGTAAATGTACTCACCCTCAAGTGGTTCCAAATCTTTGTCTCTTTATTTTATTGAACACAAACGAATAAATTATAAAAAAAGGAATTTTAAAGAAAGCTATAAACTTGAAATCATTGACTTTCAGAGAAGGAAAAACAAACACCATGAAAGTCAATGGTTACAGGTTTCCTGCTTTCTTTAAAATATTATTTTGTGTGTTCAACAGAAGAACAAATTTCAAATAGGTTTGAAACAAGTAAAAGGTGAGTAAATAGTGACAGAAGTTTCAGTTTTGAATGAAATATCCTTTTAAGGGTGAGTATATGGTGAATTTAGAGTGAAATCTCCTTTAATATAAATTTTATTTATTAAAGTATAATTAATATAATTTGAAAAAAAAACGTGCCCTGTTTTCCCACTTAAGCCCCTGCCCCTTAAAAGGTCTCTGCACGTCCCTGCTTTATGGCATACCTGCCAACACTCCTGTTTTTCTTGTGAGTCTCCCGTATTTCAGACCCATCCTCCCACCATCCTCCCGTTTTGCTATTTCTCCCAGTAAACTCCCATAATTACATCCGCCACCCACCCGGTCCTCAGCTTTTTAGTACTGTATGTAACATCCCCTAGTCAATAAACCTGATACATAGTACAGTTACAGCTCCACTACCCTAGTTCTCAACTGTGTTACCTAAACAACCCCCCACCAACAATGCTCCCACCAGCCGCTTTCTTTTTAGTATGGAAATGATTCCTTTTATTGGGTGCTGCAGCATCACAGCATTAGACCACCACTTAAAGAATAAGAGTTTAGCATGGACACGTAAAACATTTCGCTTACTGTGCATTCACACGGAAAGCGGCAAGAGCGTCAAAGTAGCCAGAAGTAATTTATTTTCAATGGGAGCCGGTGGTAATAAGCAGCGAGGAGTGTTGCGGTGCGTCTTCTCCAGTGTGGGTGTTGAGGAGAGTTGAAATCAAATCAACTTTATGGTAATGAGCTATGACGTGGTTCGGCAGCAAGCAATCGGAATGTAGAAGTCCACCGCTTGAGTGGAGTCCAGAGAACACAACCCTGTGAACTTTGGTTCTGATCACACTTGTTCCCAAGGGTTTGATCATAGGGGGTTTGATTATTGCGGTCGCCTGATTTCAAATGATTTACAATGTTTTCTTATAGGGACATACATTAAAAAGTTACTGGTGAGTTACAAAAAAAAGTGGGAATCTCATGCTAATTATAATGTTTATAACAAAACAGTATTGTTGCTTCAGAATATTTCAGACATATTGACACATATTGGATAAGTGGAGCAATACCATAGTGTAGGGAAGGTTACTTATAAAATGTAATAGAGTACAGATTACAAATGACCCTATTTAAAATGTAATAAGTAGTGTACCTTTTCAATTACTTTATAAAAGTAAAGTAACTGATTACATCTGATTACTTTTTGATTGCTTTTAAATTTCTAATGGATATTTTCACCTAAATCATTTTCAAGCATTTTTACCAAGCAGGTGTGAGCTTACAGTAGCACTCTGTTTACTGTTAGAATTTAAAAATCTTTCATCAGTTGAATTAAGATTATATTAATTTAACTTTAAAGTACAGCCACCACAAAACCAGACCTTATAACAAAAAAGTTTTCTGTTGTTACAAAATCTAAATTTTAGTTAGTTGTGCAGGGTGATTTTTGTGGCATTTGCAATAAAAAATACATCTTACATACATCATACATACAATTTTTTTGCAATTTTCATTTTTAAATCGAAACAACTTAAATACAAGTTAATCACATCTTAGTGATCCATAAAACTGTCAATGAAACATATGAGGCATAATTGTACAGTTCAATTATTTACTGCAAAACATGCTGTACCAAACAGAAAAAAATTATAGTATATAAAAGACAGCATACAAAAAAAAAATTCCAATAAAACCAAGTGTTTAAAATGCTATAGTAATTTATAGTAAAGGGAAATATTTAGGAATGAGCATTATTTGTATATATATATATATATATATATATATATATATAACTCTTAATTAATAAATTACACTACAAAACAAAGTATCATAAGTAACTATCATGAACTAATAGTAATTACCATAGTATACTTTAGTCTTTACTACAGTAAACTATATATATATATAGAACTCCCCTCCCTCAGTCATCTTTCCATCAAGCAAATTTCTCGCCTAATTGGTTGGTGACGTCACCGACCAGAGATAGAGGTGACAGTATTGCACCAAAAATGTTGTTGTCGACCACCGAAAAACAGGTAGAAGAAGAAATCGTCATTCTCGCCATCATATAGATGTACTTTCATTGGCTAGACAGCGGCCTCACAGCTCTGTGATGTCGGCGTGGTCACTTATTGATTCGCAATTGGTAAATGTAGCTTGTGTGCACGCTACTGCACTACTTCACTAATAAAGTATCTTCGCTACTGAAAAGCTTTTTGATTTTTATATTAAAAAGGTCGCTGGTTCAAGCCTCGGCTGGGTCAGTTGGCATTTCTGTGTGGAGTTTGTATGTTCTCCCCGTGTTGGTGTGGTTTTCCTCCGGATGCTCCGGTTTCCCTCACAGTCCAATGACATGCGGTACAGGGGAATTGGGTAAGCTAAATTGTCCGTAGTGAATGAGTGTGAATGGATGTTTCCCAGAGATGGGTTGCAGCTGGAAGGGCATCTGCTGCGTAAACCATATGCTGGATAAGTTGGCGGTTTATTCCGCTGTGGTGACCCCAGATTAATAAAGGGGCTAAGCCGAAAAGAAAATGAATGAATAAAATACATTTATTGTGTTTTTCTTTCTGCAATACAGAAATATAAACAGGTCCTTGATAATCATTTAATAAGTCATACAGTTTTATATGTCTGTTTATATGGCGATGAAGAAACATAAATGTTTTTTTTTATTTCAATGTAGTTAATAAACCTAAGTCAACCGAAATATCTTCTAGCTGTAGCATGTGTTAACATGAAGTTTTAAATACTGTAATATAAATGGTATAATACTGTACTACTGAAGGGTAAAGCACTATAACGTGTCTACATAAACGTTTTTTATGTGGGAGGAATGTGTAGAAAAGTTTTATTTAGTAGTGCATTAACATTAATTAGTCATGCATTTTGCCAATTTAAACACATTTTAGACGTGTGAAGTAATGAAGTTATTAAGAAAATATTAGAAATGCCTATCAGCTATTATTTTAAGTAAAATCCTGGCCGCTACCCGAATCTTTTACAGGCTACCTTGTGAGTGACATAATTATGTGTGTAGATACATAGGTATTTCTTTTGTCTGTTGTAACTTTAGTTTGTAAACCGTATTTTGTCGTATTTCCGTCTTTGATCCGCCGCAATGTGCGCATGCACGAGAATACACGTGTTAAAATGCGCATGAGAGGCTGAGATTGCATTACTCTGAATGCGCATGTGCGGCTGAGATTGCACCGGTCTGAGACTGCATCATGTCTGCAGCCAGACTAAAAACGTAGTCCTGTGGACGTTTCTGGAGAACGCAAAATACGTCCCAGGAGGTACGTATTTTTGCAGTTCTTGTTTTCGCAAATCCATGAGAAGCTGTTGCGTGCGCTTTTTTATATCTCAAATTTCTATTGCGAGTGCCGTTCGCGCCTGCTGTTCTCGCGTAAACACACCAGAGGCCGCTATCAACTGACCATTTGTCTGACCGAATGACTAAATAAATGACTGACCGGTCGGCCGATCAATCGACTGACCCACCCTCCTTCTTCCCTAAACCCAACTAATTTTATCGATTGACCCGCCCACCCACTTACTTCCCTAAACCCAACCAACAGTTTACAAAACCCATCCAGAAAAAGAAAAGCCCTCACCTGATTTTTGCCACGTTTTCGGATTTTACCACATTCTCACCCTGTTGTTCACTTGTTCATTTTATTTTTTGGGTTTTGTTTTTGTCTGATTTCTGGAACCGCTCTTTCCCGGACTCGAACCCCGTCATCGTGGTCAACTCCTCTCTGCATCTCAAGTCCACCAACGTAGCATGACGAGCTAATGGGACAAACTGGTTGCGGCAAGAAAGACCTCCACACGGAGGTGAGTGGTCAGCTGGTAAGTGTGAAAAGGAACGACGTCATACCGCCCCATAGCATTCGTTTAAAAAAATTAAATGAAGCCATACATACCCCCGCCTACATAATTTGCGGTCTCCAGAAACGTCCACGGGACTGCCATTTCAGAATGAGCCTGGGTTGAGATCTTCTATTGTTAAATAAATTTGATAAATAGTGCGCAACATCTTCACGCTAGAAAGCACTTTTTTAATGCATGAATGCTCCTGATTTGCTGATATGCTGCAATGCCTCCTTTAAATACGAGATCAATGTAGCGAATTTTGACGCTCTCGCCACTGGAGCTGTGAAGGCAGACAGCGTTGACGCCAGGCAGGCCAGAGAGAACTTTGACGCTCTCACCGCCTTTGATGTGAACGCACAGTTACACTTTGGCCCAATCCCAATTCCCTTCCCCTACCCCTCGTTTTGCGCATTCCCATAAAGGGGTAGGGGTGTCCCAATTCTCTTTAGCTTGAAGGCGTAGGGCTAAGGGCAAGGGGTAGATAGCCCTTCGAACAAAGATTTTTTAGGACTACACATAAAACCAAGGGGTAAGAAAATTTCCCAGAATACACCAGCCACAGCTGCACCCGGAAGTAAGAAGATCCACAAATTTATATTTTTTGTCATTATTTTTACAGCAAACAAGCACATGTTTTAATATATTCATAACAACGTTATGGAAACACCGCATGTGTTCACCAAAATAAAAACCGCTAAATTTTGCGATCTATAATCCAAAATAATAACTCTTGTATAGCAGTCCCACAACATTCTGACACTCGATGACACCCGAACACCCTGTCCGAAAAGTCTAGTGGATGGGAATGAGCTTTTTACAGTGTCTGCTATAATGTTAATGTTGTTTTTGTGTGTTTACATAGATGAATATGGCCACAGTGTAAATACACAGTACAGTTACGATCTTATTGCCACATTATATCTTTATGATAACATAATATATGCTTTCAGTGATTTCCTGAAGATAAATACCAAAAACTAACACAACTGGAAAAATTACAGCAGTCGCGTTCCACTGATCTCATATGAAGCAAGTGATCGTGATGACATGGTGCTGTCCCAATTCTTAGGGGTAAATTTTGAAGCTAGGGGTACAAAAATAGAATTGGGATTGGGCCTTTAAGACAGAGTGGAAAACAGAGAAGTTGGTTGACCAAGGAATCCACACATACTGTATTGTGTCACAAAGATCTACACAGGAGACCCAAATGCAAGTGAATGCAAAATGATTTATTTTAAAGAGTAACAACTGGTATAGATCTCACCAGATATAGTGTGGAGCAAGGGTGTTCACACCAGGAATACAACACGCTAACCAGCGGTAAAAGTTCATCCGAGAAACAGCACCGAATAGAAGTCTCTCACTGATATCGTTGTCAGCTGAGCAGGCAGTTGTAACAACATCAATGAAACGGAGACGTGCATAAGGTCCAAATATAACAGACTTATGGTGAAGACCCACCACCAGATCGAGCGAGAGCGCCTAACAGGAAGCAGACACAGGAGTGAACAACAACTGACTGATAACGCTATCTTCAAAACACTGAACATATATAGGCGCGCGGTAAAGCGCGACAGCTGTGAATGATAGAAAACAGTTGAGAGATATGAGTGGTAACAAGACACATGACAACCCAGCTGATGAATGTAAACACACACACACACACACACACACACACACACACACACTTTCCACACACACACACACACACCCACCACGCGGTGAAGATAAGCCAAACAAACACACCCACTTCCCACACAAACACACACACATGCAAGAAGAACAGATGGATCCACAAGACAGTATTGTGCAGCAAGACCGAGAAGTGCCTAAAAAGAATATTGCAGTCTTTCAGTAAATTCAACTACTGTATAGTGCAAAAAGGTCAATACAGAGGAAATATTGTCAGTAACAGCAGAATAGGACTGGCAAAAATGAGAGCCATATACAACCATTAAGTCAATAATGATTCACCTCAGTCTTTTCTGGTTTGTGTGGTGTAACATTTCTGAAGTCAACTTTTAAAGATCCAGAGAATGTTCACAAATGTTCATGATCACTCCTGAAAATAAAAGCCTGTGATTTACACATATTACCACAGGAGCTGCACAAGTGTTTGATTTTGATCAACATTAAAAAAAGGCCTTCTTTTTAATCTTCTTGACATTTCAGTTGAGGGTAGCCATCTTATTGCAATGTCGTGGCGGTAAGCTATGAGGAAGACAAACATTAGAAGGGAAAAGGTCATTCTAGATGAGAGTGTTTATATCTTATGAAGAAAATCGGCCTTTGGAAGAGTCCTGCTTAGTCTTTCTCTCCTTCGCCTGTCATAATAATCACAGCTCTGATGACAGCTACATGTTTAATTACCCTGTCACCCTACCAGACTAGTTATGCCCAAATTCACCGTGCATGACCGTGGTCTCTAAGGGAGAGACGGATGAATTAGACATTGGGAGAGAAATTAGTGTAATGTGGTTGTTCCACCTGACAGCTCTGTGCAAAAGTCATGGATTACTGCTGGATGAAACACTAATATTTCACTGCTTAAGGTCAGCATATGCTTATGCAAACTTCGTGTACTGTATATGGCACAGTAATCCACGTTTTTTTATTATTGTTATTATTATGCTAATATTGTAAATGATCAAAACCAGGCAATATGCAGACTTTTTAACTCGTGTGTACTGTTCAAATGGACTACCCTTTTGTGCAACATGGGCTCATTCTAAAAACGTATCCCTGTATACATTTTTGGAGATCGCGAATTATGTAGCTAGAGGAATGTATGGCTGCATTTCCTCTTTAACACGAATGCTATGGCGCAGTTTGATGGCATTCCTTTCCACGCTAACCAACTGACCTCTTACCTCCCACTTTTACCAGCTTGTCTAGTGGCTCGCCATGTATGGTCGAGGATTTGAGACACAGAGCAGAGTTGACCGTGACAACGGGGTTT
This sequence comes from Danio tinwini, assembly GCA_903798205.1. Classification (NCBI taxonomy): domain Eukaryota; kingdom Metazoa; phylum Chordata; class Actinopteri; order Cypriniformes; family Danionidae; genus Danio; species Danio tinwini. The sequence continues at coordinate 7,305,221 of CAIGQZ010033189.1, forward strand.
GTGTCTGGTGAAGAACGGTTCCACAACGCAGGTAAGACAAAAACAAAAGTAAAAAAACAAAACAAACAAGTAAATAATTCAATTCAATTCACCTTTATTTGTATAGCGCTTATACAATGTAGATTGTGTCAAAGCAGCTTCACATAGAAGATTATAGTAAATTGAAACAGTGTCAGTTCATTTTCAGAGTTTAAGTTCAGTTCAGCTCAGTTTAGTGTGGTTTAATAATCACTACTAAGAGTCCAAACACTGTGGAGCAATTCCATCGATGAGCAGCTCTACAGATCCCGAACCATGCAAGCCAGTGGCAACAGCAGCGAAGAAAAAACTTCACCAATTGGCGAAAGTGAAGAATTTAAAAAACCTTGAGAGAAACCAGGCTCAGTTGGGCACAACCATTTCTCCTATGGCCAAACGTCTTGTGCAGAGCTGCAGTCTAGGCGCCGGAAGCTGGACCTCAGCGAAGACTCATCTGTCCTTGGAGCATCACAGGAATCAGTCTCATGCTCTCACTCCACCATGACCACCACAGTAGCTGCTCAGAATACGGCCTGAATTCTGAATTATGAAACCTTGGGATCATCTTGTCGCTGGTCTTGGATCGCATCAGTGGCGCTGCATAGTCTGAGGGCCTCGGGATGAGTACCCCCAGGTGGAAATAGAGAATAAAGAGAATAATTAGCGTATATTATAAATAACAGGGTGAGAATGTGGTAAAATCTGAAAACGTGGTAAAAATCTGGCTCAATGGATTTTCTTTTTCTGGATTGCTTTTCAAAACACTGTTGGGTGGGTTAAGGGAAGTGGGTGGGTGCTGGTCAATTGGTGCTTTTTAAAACACTATCGGTCAACCCAGACTCATTCTGAAAACATTGCTCTATATACATTTCTGGAGAGTGCCAAATACATCCCAGTAGGTACCACTGTGTATGTTTTTTCAGATCTCAAATTTCTCTCCTGAGTGCCATTCGTGCGTAACTCCACCAGAGATCACTGTTGACTTACTGACAGACTGAGTGATTGACTGACCCAGCCTCCTCCTTCCCTAAACCCAACCAATAGTGTTTTCAAAAGCACAGATTGACCAGCTCACCGACTTTCATAAACCCAACCGACAGTGTTTTAAAAAACAAACCTAAAAAAAAATCCCCCTGATTTTTACCACTTTTTAAAGATTTTACCACATTCTCACCCTGTTATTTACTTGTTTATTTTATTTGTTCGGATTTTGTTTTTGTCTTTCCTGCTTCCTGGCACCACTTTTTACCAGACTTGAACCCCGTTGTCGCTGTCAACTTCTCTCTGCACCTCAAGTCTTCCAACGTACACGGCGAGTCACAGGATAAACTCAGCCCAGGCTCATTCTGAAGACGTTGTCCTGTGGACGTTTCTAGAGACCGCAAAATACATCCCGGGAGGTATGTATTTTTGCAGCTTTTGTTTTCGCAAATCCGCGAGAGGCCGCTGCGTGCGCTTTTTCGTATCTCGCCTTATGCTCCCATGCTGTTCTCGCATAAACCCACCAGAGGCCACTGTCGATCGTCTGTCTGTCTGTCTGACTAAATGACTGAATGATTGAATGGGCGACTGGCCAATCGACTAACCTACCCTCCAATTTTACTGATTGACCTGCCCACCCACATACTTCCCTAAACCCAACCAACGATTTACAAAAGCCGTCCAGAAAAAGAAAAGCCCTCGTTTGATTTTTACCACGTTTTCAGATTTTACCACGTTCTCAGCCTGTTGTTCACTTGTTCATTTTATTTTATTGGATTCTGTTTTTGTCTTACCTGATTTCTGGAACCGCTCTTCCCCAGACTCAAACCCGGTCATCGTCGTCGTGGTCAACCCCTTTCTCCATCTCAAATCCGCCGACATACATGACAAGCTAAAAGGACAAACTGGTTGCGATGGGAAAGGCCTCCACACGGAGGTAAGCTGTCAGCCGGTAAGCGGCAAAAGGAACGGCGTCATACCACCCTGTAGCATTCACTTAAAAAAATTAAACGCAGCCATACGTATCTCCGACTGCATAATTCGCGGTCTCCAGAAACGTCCACAGGACTACGTTTTCAGAATGAGCCTGGGTTAGATAAAATGGTAACAGTGGGAAAGTCATCCATACGGAGGTAAGTGGTCAGCTGGTAAGCGCGAAAAATAACACCGTCATACCGCCCCGTATCGGTTATTTTAAAGATGAAATGCAGCCATGCGTACCTCTGGCTACATATTTCACAATCTCCAGAAATGTATATAGGGGTATGTTTTCAGAATGAGCCTATGTTGTTATTGGTTGGGTTTAGGGAAGGTGATGGGTGGGGGGACCGGTCGGTCAGTCAGGCGGTCATTTAGTAAGTCGACAGCGGCACATGAATGGCACTTACAAGAGAAAAATCATTACAAAAATCATACACAGCGGCCTCTGGTGGATTCACGAAAACAAAAACTGCGAAAAAATGTAGCTCCTGGGACATATTTGGTGCTCTCCAGAAATGTATTTAGGGGTACGTAATCAGAATGAGCCTTGTTATGATGGTGGCTGTTTTTGCCCTATTGACTTCCATTTTAATGCCATTTTTTTATTGCAAAGCCATGACATTATATAATCATGCAGTTTTGATTGTTGGTGGTTTTTCCCAGTTGGGAACAGGTAAAACTGGTCATTTTTACTGTTGATCATCAGTTGGCACCCTTTAAATAGGCCTGTGCAAGAAGTTTCTGGCTTTTACATGGAGTTGTATGGAGTAAAAGGTTGCTGAGGTTCTTATTATAATTTTCTCAGACATATCAAGGTAAGTGCGCAAAGGTCTCTCTCTCACACACACAAACACACACAAAGGGTAGTAAATTTGACCAGAGTGTATTGTTGAGTTTTTGAAAAATTTCCAAGCATTTTCTCAAAATATGTGTCAAAATAAGCAACCCAGGCTCATTCTCTTCCTTTTTTGCAGTTTTTGTTTTCGCGAATCCACCAGAGGCTGTTGTGTATGCTTTCTGAGATCTCAAATTTCTCTCTCGAGTGCCATTCATGCCTGCTGTTTTCGCATAAATCCACCAGAGGCCGCTGTCAACTGACTGTTTGACTGACTGAATGACTTACTGACTGACTGATCGACTGACTGACCCTTCTCTCTCCCTAAACCCAACCAATAGTATTTTCAAAAGCACAGACTGACCCATACGTACTTCTGGCTACATAATTAGAGATCTCCAGAAACGTATTTAGGGCTATAAAATATATAAAGAGTAGTTAAATTAGGACTCAAAATCACCCTAGAAAGGATGAAAACAGCTTACAAGGGTTAAAATACTGAAACAAGTTAAAATGATGTGGGCTTTAAACCACGTAATAGTATGGTATAGTATAGTAAACGGTTAATTTGAAGAGAAATATCTTCATAAATGATGCCAAAAAGCTAATACGTTGCACATATATATCTTAAAATTACTTAGTATACTATAAATTACTTAATATACTATTTACTATAGTAGACTGTATTTGCTGAGCTTTAAAATTGATTAAATTGTTAACTCTGTGCACTAATATGCAGTAATAAAAGCTTAACTAATACACAGATAAATATAAACTATTTATTAATTATTACTGCATGAGCAACAAATGAACATTCTATGCGAATCATTAAGTAATCAATAAAATCTTATTAGCTAAACGAGTATTAAGGGTAATGTATTAAATCCCCTAAATAGCATATTACATTAAGTAATAGTGTAAATTACCACAACAGGTAGAAGTCATGCATTTCAACAGCCTGTTATCTACTTTAATTAATTATTAGTTGATGATTTGCAAAATTACTGTTATGTTATTAGTTAAATGAGTATTAAGGGTATTGTATTAATTCCCTAAATTCATATAATAGTGTACATTATTATATACTTACCACAATAGTCAAAGTTATGTACTTCAGCTTTCCAATTGTCTGTTGTTATTTAATCATTAGTTTTGATGATTAAAAAATAGTTATTATTAGATATCATTATGTTATGACTTTACTTATACAGGCACACGACTTTTAACTAAATATAAAGTAATAACATAATGATAATTAATTAAATGGACTAACAATTAATTAAAGTAGACATTTGGTAGTAGAAATGCATGGCTTCGATTTGTTGTGGTAATAACCCTTCATAACACTATTAACAATTTGTTCATTACTTATGAATAGTAAAGTATGAATAATTTAGTATTCATTTATAGCTCATAATGAAGTAATGACTAATAAATGGTTTAGTTTTTCATGAGTTATTATGCCTAAATGATTACCCGCTTTAGTTAAGCATTATGTAACGCATATTAGTGCACCCACATTGTAAAGTAATAATATGCATATTTCAAATTAAATTGTATTTATTTTAACATTATTCAACTCAACAATTAACAGATTATTTGTTATGAAGGGCTAATAAAATCAGACAAATGAACATTAAGAACTACAATATAATACTACTATCTATATACACTCACTGGCCACTTTATTAGGTACACCTTACTAGTACCGGGTTGGACCCCCTTTTGCCTTCTTTACTGCCTTAATCCTTCATGGCACAGATTCAACAGGGTACTGGAAATATTCCTCAGAGATTTTGGTCCATATTGACACGATAGCATCACGCAGTTGCTGCAGATTTGTCAGTTGCACATCTATGATGCGAATCTCCCTTTCCACCACATCCCAAAGGTGCTCTATTGGATTGAAATCTGGTGACTGTGGAGGCCATTTGACTACAGTGAACTCATTGTTATGTTCAAGAAACCAATCTGAGATGATTCGTGCTTTATGACATGGTGCGTTATCCTGCTGGAAGTAGCCATCAGAAGATGGGTACACTGTGGTCATAAAGAGATGGACATGGTCAGCAACAATACTCAGGTAGCCTGTGGCATTGACACAATGCTCAGTAGGTACTATATGGGCCAAATGTGCCAAGAAAATATTCCCCACACCATTACACCACCAACACCAGCCTGAACCAATGATACAAGGCAGGAAGAATCCATGCTTCCATTTTGTTGATGACAAATTCTGACCCTACCATGATTCGAATGTTGCAGCAGAAATTGAGGCCAGGCAATGTTTTTCCAATCTTCTATTGTTCAATTTTGGTGAGCCTGTGCAATTTGTAGCAGTTTCCTGTTCTTAACTGACAGGAGTGGCACTCGGTGTGGTCTTCTGCTGCTGTAGCCCATCTGCCTCAAGGTTCGAGGTGTTGTGACTTCAGAGATGCCCTTCTACATACCTCGATGGTTGTAATGACTGGTTATTTGAGTTACTGTTGCCTTTCTATCAGCTCGAACCAGTCTGGCCATTTTCCTCAGACTTCTGGCATCAACAAGACAATTGGGCCCACAGAACTGCCACTCACTGGATATTTTCTCTTTTTGAGACCATTCTCTGTAAACCCAAGAGATGGTTGTGCGTTAAAATCCCAATAGATCAGCAGTTTCTGAAATACTCAGACCAGCCCGTCTGGCACCAACAACCATGCCACGTTCAAAGTCACTTAAATCACCTTTGTTCCCCATTCTGATGCTTGATTTAAATTGCAGCAGGTGTACCTAATAAATTGGCCGGTAAGTGTTTGTGTGTGTGTGTATATATCTATCTATCTATCTATCTAT
>CAIGQZ010033189.1:7324595-7342717 GCA_903798205.1 Danio tinwini
CTGTCTAACTACTTGCTCAAACTACTTGTGTGTTAGGAATAATAAACCCCAGTTAACCGTCTAACTACTTGCTCGAACTACTTGTGTGTATGGCTATACATAAAAATAATATAAAAAGAAAATACAAGAGTTTTTGGCTTAATATCAATCACTGTAAATGAATGAGACTTGAGCTAATAAGGTTCAATGGCTGCCCCCGCTCGTATGTGAAAGAATAAGGTCAATACTTCCTCTTCATTGTTTCTGCTTTGACCTCTTGGCGGTCTGTGTGACATAATTTACATTATATTATCAGCACATCATTGATGTCAGCCTCTTATATACTGGCAGTGCATGTGTTTTGACCGCATTAAAAGAGAGTGAATAGGGCATGTGTATCCGATGGATGTGCATCTGACCTCAGTCAATGAGTATACTTTGAAAAGCTAGCTTTCAAAACAAGTAGTAAACAAGTAATTTTGACAACCGACAACCGACACTCGTCAACCGAATATTAATCGTTAACTGGTCAGGTTAATATTAAATTATTATTTGACGTGTCTATTTTGTGTCTGACACAATAAAGATTGCATTTTAAAAGTACTGATTTATTTTAACATGCGAACATATTAACAACAGAACATCTTCACGCACCTGCAGTGTTTCCAACAACTAAATAAAAAGAATAAAATAAATAGGCCTGCCTTAGATATTTTTCCCTTAAATTACAAGTTTAGATGAAACACCTACTGAATTCTTTTTAAGAACTGGCATAGGCAGGTTTTTTTTTAATCATGTTCTTCCATCAAATAAAAATATCAGGCTACCTCAAATCGATCGCTCCACTGCAAAATATGCATTTAATTAATGCTCGGCTGTTATTAATATATCACAAACCTCTGTCAACATTTTTAATAGAAGTCATTATTTTAAAGATTATGTCTTGAGCATCTGGTTTTACCTTAGAGATTGTGTGTTTTTCTTTCCTCTCTCACTCGAGGTTCATGCTCGCGCTGCGTGTGATGAAAGACAATGAATAGGCTCATATGTTGACATATAACAAGCAAATAACAATTTTGTTGTTTACATATGATATTGCATTAATTTGCATGTATGTTTTATAAGCTATAAAATAAAAGCCTCAGTTTGGTGTGGAGTTATCATTATGCAAAAATCAAGAAAATCTTTGGAGGCTATCTTAAAAATTTAGGGTGTACTCACACTATGCTATCCGAACCGTGCCCAGGCTCTTTTCCCGGATCGTTTGCGAAGTATGAGTGCTCTGAATCAGCTGTTTACTTGGGCTCAGGCACGCTTGCACTCACATTGTAAGCCCAAAACTGAAAGCGAGATGTGACTTTAGGGACTGTTTGATATGGATTTATTAATCATTCTTACTGTTTAATGAATGCAAAACTGTCATAGATTATTAAAGACACAAACCCCTCACTGCACCACAGCTGCACATTCAGCAAACTTCCTAATTCCTGCAGCACAAGGACTTTATGATTGTTTATGAGTGTCAAAAGTGGCTGATCTGTTCAGCGAAATATTAGACTGCGTGTCACAGCATATCAAACGACTTAAACGATATAACTAAAGATATCTCCACTGTGCTGAGCGAGAGCGCTTACTGAGCAGCGCATCATCGATGACGTAAGCATGCCCTAGCTCAAATGTAATGTGAGTGCAGGCCGTCGGCGGAGGCGGGAGGGGGGGCAAGCGTGGTACATAGTGTGAGTACGCCCTTATATTTTATAAGAACTATTAATAACTGTAATTTTCCAAATGGAAAAAAAGGTTGGTTTGTTGGTTGTACACTTAGGGCCCTATCATACACGCAACAAGATGCAAGACGTAAACATTGCTTAATATACACAGGATGTACAGCAATACACAAATGTCAATACATATGAAAAAAATAAAGGATTAAAATGTTACAAAAATGTTTATTTTCTACATAAATATAAAAACTACATTTATTCATGACAATTTGTATAATGTTTTTATTATTAGCAGTGTTATTTATTATATGCATATTTATATTTGTTTTAATAAACAAGTTTAGATTTGTCCACCTGCCGGGTTTTGGAGATGTCTGCATCACCAAATGGGTTCATAAGAAAAGGACGTGTGCTTGGATATAACTCAGTTTTTTTGACCACACTTTGCTATTATTGTTTATTCATTTGCTGGAAATTAGAACTAAATTTAGAAATAGTTTTGACTCAAATCTATGCACTTAACAAACAAAATTAAATATGTAGGCTAATGGATGTCTTCAGTAGAGTGCGTACAGCACCGTTTCCTTATCCACGAAAGTGAATGAGCAAAGAGAAAGAGAAAGTAAAGAGGCTGAATGGAGGAGGCTCGTTCTTTATCCTTGCGCTGCAGATGGTCTGTTTAACTGTTTTCTCACTAGTGAAGCATTCAGTTTTTCCACTTACAAAGTCTGCCATGTAAATAGCAAATGCGCCATGGTGTGATGCAACTGACTTATTGAAATGGGAGATGAAACTCTGATTGGTTTAATGCACGTTATGCTCAAAACACACACATAACTCATGTTACCATCCCGCGAGTTAACAAATATGTGCTGTACATTTATGCAGCCAAACTTAAAAAAAAAAAAATAATGTTTTATAATTTAACTGATACCATTAATCGGCTAAAAACGCACCCTTTCGGTTAAAGGTTAAACGGTTATTATAAACATCCCTAGTACAGATTTCATCAAAACATACAAATTTACCAGTATTTAACATGGAATAAATAAATAACATTGGTATTAGCTCTGTATGCAAAATATATAGTGCTTTCCCATTTACAAATGTTCTTAAGTATAAGCTGTGCTTCATACATTGTTGCCCTATTAAGAGCAGACCTTTTTGCCTGTGAAATTACGTTAAAGTGGCCGCACCTTGAAGGGCACCTGTGGTAAAAAATCTACTTTTTAAGCTGTTTGGACAGATATATGTGTAGGTATAGTGTATAGACTGTTATATTGGGGTGATATAAACACACTCAGTCCTTTTTTTTAATTTAACAACATAAAAACGGTGGACCAATTGGAGTGGTTTTGAGACCGACCGCAACTTGACATAGGAGTGCGGTCCCCCCGCCCACCAATATTGATTGACAGGTGCGCATTACCATATGCTCAGTTTGTTTTCACGTCCGCTGTTTTCAGCGTGTGAGTCAAAGCGACGTCACCAAAGAAACACCCTTGCTCTATTTTTAGATGTAAGGCTCATTGGGCTCAACATTCACCAAGTTATCGCTCTCCTTGCTGCCAGTGTTTGTGAGTTTTGGTGGGTTTGCATACATGTGTACTTTTCATTGTGTTTTCCATAAACTACAGCGGTTTGCATTTCCCACGGTCACAGAAGCTCCCTGTCATCTTAACTAGGTGCAGCTGGAAAGTGCGAGCGCGTTGCCTCACGTGGGCCTCACGTTCGCTCACTATTCTGCCGCCTAGGTCGCCTCTAAGGACTCGCTGGCCCTGCTCAGGACACTGTTTATATTTCTGCCGCGCCACAGAGCGTTATCTGAATAGTTTCATTTTAAATAACATGTGAATGTGCGCGTCTGGTGTGCCGTGTCGTGGCTCTGAGCGGAGCATCCGGTGTATGACGCCCTTATTTAACCTCAAGCAGGTCGTACACCAGAAGTGCCACTCGGCGACACGCAGCGTTGCGCCACGCAGCGGCATGCATTTCTGAATTCTAAACATAAGTTTCTATCAGGTGACACACACCGGCGCCGCAAGTGTGCAATACTTTCAACTGTCATGTGTGCGCCGTGTCGCAGTGCATCCAGTGTGTGATGCCTTTCAGTCAAAGTTAATTCAGTGTGCTTGGTTATTAGTCTCGGTGTAGGCTACAAGCTCGGAGCTTTAAACTAGCACACAGTTGGCTGTAAAACTATACAAAGACATAAATGATTTTGTATTCTCTGCTTGGTCTGTGTCTGAGTATCACATGTACAGCTGAATGCTGGTCCTCTCACTCATGTTGCTTCTCTCTGTCTGCCTGTCTGTAGTCATACACAAAGCGGGGGAGCTCTTGGCTCCGCCCCTTTGTTAAGTTGGGCGGGAAGTCGAAACTAATTTTCATGTGAAGCAACACGCCCCTAAAACAGCAAACTGTGTACACGCCCCCAAAATGACACTTTTTAACACATCATAATAAAAAATCTGAATTGTGTTTTGAACTGAACCTAAACTGGCACACTCAGAAGAACCATAATATTAATATTACATCTTAAAAAAGGGGTGAAATAGGTGCCCTTTAAAGCTTACATTAAGAGCATTAATATTGGCAATACTCTAACATAAGGTCGGATCCCTAGAGGCCATCTGACAATGCCTCTTTTTTGTGTCTGCCGCTCTAGACGAGGATCTCCTTTCTCATTAAGAGCTGCTGAAAGCTCTGGGTGGTTTGGCATCTTTCCCTGAGTGCCCTAAACTGACCTCAATCAAAACCCAGGAACCTTATCCTCAGTCTGGCTGTCGTAGTTTTTGAGTGGGCCACCAAATCACTTCTGGAGAGTACCACTGGAATTGCTCAGGTGCAAAAGCAGTGCAGATCCCGCAATAGAAGATGATGTCTGGAAAATAACATGGCACCAGACCAAGCCATCTACAGCTAAATTAAAAAGTCTGTATTGCTCGCAGAGTGACATTACTGACATTTTAATCAGAGATGTTGGCTGCGAAAATGCATGTTTGCACAAATAGGCTGACTTATTTTTTGCCTGAGGACTTACAGTGGTCACCTTATTCCCAATTACAGTCTCCATAGGGCTGGGTCAAGATGTAACCTTGCACAAGCTGTGAACAAGGGTATTTACACACAACCAGATCTCAATGAATATGAACAAACATATGCTGGTATTCCAACATTTATTGCATGTTATAGAAGCTTTATGAAACATTGCTTGGTTTGAAACTACAATAGTTTTTTTACCTATTCAAATTCAATGCAATTTCTACCCAACTACAGATATCAAACATCGCTGTATTTCAGAACACACCCCCTCCTGCAGTTGGTCGAAAAAAAAACTGATTGCCATTGGCTGAGTCAGTGTTGCTGAGTCAGACTGCTCAGGATCCTCAAACAAACGATGTTTTGATAGCGGCACAGTGATTAAACTATTTAGGAAGATCAACCTACCCACTTCGCACTTAAAGATGTCTTAGTTCACATATTAAACTGGAATTTGACAAAAATAAACTAGTGTGTGCATAGTAGGAGTGACCCAAGCTCAGTGTTTGTAAAGCAAGGCCTTGCTGAGCTGATTTTAAATTAGTTTTTTTTTTGCTTTAGGTTGCTATGTTTAGAAAAACCAAGGAAACAGATCCCAGTTTGGCGTCAGTGGGCAAACTGTAACCAGGACCGCTCTGAATGCTGAATGAATGGGTGTGAAAAATACACACAAGCGAATTGAGAAGGAGTGGGATGAGAGTGGCAGGTTGGTTTCCAGCAGAGAAAGGGCTTTTGGGAAAGGTCATATGATACGAGTGTGCGTGTGAATGGACAACAGCCATTTCCCACCATAATCTGCCTGTACTAAAGCATGATTGTTGTTCGGAACTTGAAAAATAATCGAGTTAATTATGCTGACGTATAGGTGAAGTATCATTTTATATTTACTGGAAAAGTACTAGTAACCTAAAACCTTTTTGGTGATTTTCTACAATGAAAATATGTAGCACTTTGCCAGTTTTAGCTGAAAAAAAGTATTAATAACAGCCAGTATTATTCATTTTATTATTGCTAATGAATTACTGTGCATTACTGTGCAGACTCACAGCATGATTATGGTAGAATGTCCTTTATATTTATTATAAACTTTTTTTATTTCAACTTTGCATTACTAAACCTTAAAGGTGCAGTTTGTAAGTTTGACACCCAGTGGTTGAACTAGGTATTGCTCTTCTGGATCAAAATAAACGCAAGCGCGGGATGCCAGATTGAGTACAGGAGCGAGTGATTTAAACTGTGTTCTAAATAAAAGCAACAGCACGCAACAGAGGGAATATTTTCCATATTAAAAGGAGTTTTGGTTCTAACCAACACCTCGAATTGATATATTAGAAACGGATTTCTTACAGCTGAACAACAGAAACCTATGACAGTGATAACCTCAGGTAAGCCTTGTGTGCTTATTTAGTGCTAAATGCTAACAATGTGATTGAATGCCATTTTACATGACATGTATTGCCATATACTGAAAGCAGCAGCAGATAGTTCACCTCAGATCTGGAAAATACAATAAACTGCTTGAAATTGAACTTTAGAACTAAACACATATGAGTGATTCAGCATCTGTATTTAATGATTTTAAAGAGGGTAAACGTAATAAATAGATTCTAAACCTTACCATTTCGTGAGTGAGTGCATATTCTGTGCTTCTGAAAGGCTGTATTTAAATTTATGTCGTGTTTCGTCTGGTGCAAGCAGCCAACTTGCTCATCACTGCATATCTCGTCACAAATCGTGTTGTTAGGACACGTGGTTACAATGTAACCTGCTCACGTTCGTAATATTTGTATCATTTGCTAATTAATAACCTCATGTGAAACTGAATCTGTCTCATTTTGACATCTAATACTGTCCACTCACACTGTCGCATTTCGTTCACGGTGGCATGCTTTCAGAGTTTTTCTAAATGAATGACTGAAATACGTTGTTTTCCAACAAGGCAACACTGGGTGCTGAAATATAATTGGCTAAACTAGCATTGTTCTGGTTAAATTTTCCTAAACAAAGACAGCGCTCCGGCTGGGAAAAAACATTTTCAATGCAGAATATCTGACTTCAGCATTGTTTTTCAGTTAAACAAGTATGTTCACTTGGGATGTTTCTTAAATATCTGCACACATATTATGGTATTTTATGCTTTAGAAGAGTCAAAAACCTACATACAGCACCTTTTAGGATTACCTAGCTGTTCTTTGCTGATATTGTTACAATTTCGTCCCCAAAAACTTTAATGTTACATTGGAAATGTAATCTTAAGCTAAGTTTGGATGCCATGTAATTAAGTCTATTTCCTGATGTCAGCGTGCGTTCTTTGATTTAGGGTGCTTTCACGTGTGTATATTGTCTACTTTGTTTTAAATAGGCTTAAAAACTTTGAAAATGTTTCTTGAAATGTCTCTTTTGGTGGATTCTCTTTGGCATTATTTTTGGCCATGCTTTATAGTATGTGAGCCGAGTAGTATGTACAAATTCATAGAATTAGAAAAAAGTATGTGAGAAGTACACGGGTGACCTACTACTTCCAGTGAGATTCTGAAGTGCGCATCTAATGAACGCTACGCTATTCCATGATGCACCATGAGAGAATTCATGAATGGGAGTGAAGCGACACAACTGACGTGGGTAGGTGATGTGATGATGACAAAATGGTAGATGTAGTACATCCAAGTTACATTCATACTACTCACATTCATACTGTATAGAACATACTTTTCTAACGGCTGAGTAGTACATTTAAATTCAAATGCAGTACCTACTGAGTAATAGGCAATTTCGGACACAGCTAACTTTCATCAAACTGGTATTGTTGTTTGTTTTGTAGCTGCCATTTTTATTTGATCATTTTAAGAAGGAATCAAGGCTTCATTTTTGTTTTTTATGTTTTTGACAGTTCTTTTATTCAAATTTCACCAAATTGCTACCCAGCCCACCAGACACACAACGTCATAAGACAATAATATTAGGTTAGATTTAGGTCGCCAGCGTCCTTGGAGAATGTTATTTTGACATTTAATAATGACGAGAAATGACATTAATATTTTGTTGAAGGTCGAGCCAACATCTTAAACCAATGTCATATTGACGTCGAATACTGACATTTTTTCACCAGGTATGGAGAACAACCAAAATCCAACATCTGATAGACGTCATGTTAGTAACGTCTACATGACGTCAAGCTGTAACATCATTAGATGTTGATAATCTGTTGTTTTTAGGTTGCGTTGAAAAGTATCCAAAATGCAACATCTGTCTGACATTGAACATTGACGTCGGCCTGATGTCAACCCGATTTTAATTTCCCATGTCCCACAACATTTTGGGTACACATCAGTCTGACGTCATGTTGATATCCTGTGCCTGCTGGAAGGCTTATTTTAAATAAATTTCGTTGTGCTTTTTATATGATGAATCCGCTAGAGGGTGTTGTGTACATTTTTGAGCATACTTAGGGTACGTTTTTTGTTGTATGCTTGAGATACACTTCATTCCTGTTCACATCCTCGAAAAGGCAACACATGTCTTAGAGATCACCTGGCCCAGTGCACCATTGACCTAAACTGTTCCCTAAACCCAACCAATGGGGTATATGCTGAGCTAGTGTTGTTCCCATACTGATAAACTTCCGGTGACCTGTTATTGTGAGTTGTTTTTTCCATTTTATACGGTTTCTTTTACAGCATCGATGGTGTAATGTAATTAAAATACAATCAGTTAAATAGACTTTGGCATTCATTTAGTTGCTCAAGCGTAAAATGAGAAAAAGAAAAGCCGTTTACTCGCACGTGCCTGTCAGAATCAGCAGGCTAGCGCAGAAGCTCCATTGAATATACTGGGGTAAAATAAATGCTCATATTATAAAGACATGGCAAAGGAAAATTTAATTTAATGCAGTGCTTCTTGTACAATCTGAAACCCACTTTATATCGGATATCACTCAGCCGGTGAAGAAAGAAAACAGACCTTAAACGCGCCGATTTTGCAATGGCATACAGTTCACTAGAAGCAATTAACCCAGGTTACTGGCAAATTAAAAGTCGTATTAGCATACTTACCCTACTTACACAGTATATACCCTATACCCTATACTTATACTTACGGCATATACCCTATAGTGTAACGTAAGCAAACGTAAGATAAAAGTGCACTGTGGCCATGTCATTTTAACCTTGATTTCAAATTACTCTATTATATCATGTTATTCAAACTCAATAGTATAACACTGTACAAGGTGAGCTACTGAGCAAACTGACCACACCAGAAAAGTTGTCCATATGATGGTAGATAGATAAGGCGAACGTATTCAATTACAAATTATAGACTTCATTAATGACCTTTGTGATACTTATTCTGTGTTATTCAAAGAATGGTACAAATATAATCCTTTATTTAGTTAGTAAATCAGCATAATATCATCTCAAAAACATTGCAATAATCAGATGCTTTGTTTCCAGTGAAGACTTAGAGAAACTTGTTCATGCTTTTATCAGCAGCAAGGTGGATTACTGTAACGGCCTCCTCACGGGCCATCCCCAAAAAACTGTCAGACAGTTGCAGCTCATCCAGAACGCTGCGGCCAGGATTCTGACCAGAAGCAGGAAATCAGAGCACATCACACCTGTCCTCAGGTCTTCACACTGGCTCCCAGTTACATTCAGAATAGATTTTAAAGTATTATTACTTGTCTATAAATCACTAAATGGCCTAGGACCTTACTACATTACAGATATGCTCACTGAATACAAACCTAATAGAACACTCAGATCTTTAGGATCATATAAACTAGAAATTCCAAGAGTTCAGTCAAAGCAGGGTGAATCGGCTTTCAGCTACTGAGCCCCACGCTGCTGGAATCAGTGTCCAGAAACGATCAGATGTGCTCCAACATTAGGCACATTCAAATCAAGACCGAAAACTGTTGAAATAATTTTTGTCTCTATTACTTTTCATCAAACAATTATTTGTATTGGTTATTTAAGGGTCATATATTAACTGAACTTCTACTGTTGTGTGTGTAATAATTTGCATTTTTGCAGTCAGTACAATCTACAGTAAAAACCTGTTAAATGATGAACAGCTCATTTCTGTACAAAATAAGGAAAAAATCTTCTGAGATCTTGAGAAAATAACATTTTTATTGTGTAATTTGTTTTATTTTTATTAATTATTATTTTATTTAGATTACTAATAAGATTTTATTTAGATTTACTTATTTATTTTCAGTTGATTTCATCGTTGGTTTTGGTTGTGTTTTTTTGTGTTTTATTTTCTTCAGTGATTCTGCTTGTTAACAGTTGTTCATCAATAATTGTCAATCCTCCTTTAATTAGACACTTAATTATCTCATTAACTTCATCACTGTCTGAGTGTTCAACCCTCTGAAGTGAGGACACTAGTGAGGATTTTGCTCTGGGATTTAAGGGGTTAAATGTGTTCGATAAAAAATACAGACTGTGGATTGATTTTTAACGGAAATATTCTGTAGATTGAATTTACGACTGTAAAATGTTAAAAACAGTAGATTACTGGCAACCACAGCTGCAGGTATTTCACCATAAAATCAAGAAAAAACCCTGCAAAATACTGTAAAACGGTTTTTGTGTTACCATTGTGGAGGATAGTAGCATCTGGGTGCAAGTCTAAGATGAACTAAGAGTATCAGATGTTATGCTGCAGCTTCTTTTTTTTATGTAACTGTGTAGTTACTAATGCAGTGAAAATCTGTTTGTTAATTGTAAACACACATGAACACATTAGTGCATTGAATGACTTTTTCGTTTTTATGCACTAAGCTATGTTTTTTGAACTGAACATTGTATCAGTTCATGAAAAACAGTTATTTTCCGTAAATTTTAACAGTTCTATAAGCTTCCGTATTTTTTACAGATAAATTCTGGCAACCACAGCTGCCAGTATTTTTCCGTAAATTTAACGGATTTTTTTTTCACAGTGTGGTCCAAAATTAAATTCAGCTCTGCAGAAACTTCCTGTCTGAAGAAAGGTGTTAAAACTGAACACGGAACACGGAAAGTTTTATGCTTTTAATGTTTTGCAGAGAATTTAAAGAAAAAGAGGACTTATGTCTGGGGTGCAGCCAATAGAAGACTGGAGAATGATTGACAAGTGACGAATTCCACTAAACTCCACCTGTTAATATCAGCTGCCTATTTAAGTTGAAGTCAGGAACTGAACATTGTTGCACACCTCCTTAATGTAACTTTCGCATTGCATTGAGGATAACAGAGATCTGTTAATCGAATTATTCATTTGAATCCAATAAATTGTTACGATTTTTGACATTGAAGAAAACCCTCTCCTGACCCTTTTTATTGAACACGCATGGAATTTAATGTATATTCCAACAAAACACATCTGTTTAGCTATGCCTTTACTGAATGAGCACTGTGCTACGCAGAGCTGGCAAAAGTACACACATCCTTTACTTAAGTAGAAGTACAGTACAGATACTCATGTTTAAAACGACTCTGGTAAAAGTAGAAGTACTGACTACACTTTTGTACTTAAGTAAAAGTAAAGAAGTACCGCCTGAAAATGTACAAAAGTAAAAAAGTAAAAAGTATCCTCTTTAACCACAGTCCCATACACATGTGGTGTAGGTGAATAATAATTCAACTAAATTTGCAGTAGTTTATATGTGTATGTAAATGTGAATGTGTATAGGTGTTTCCCAGTACTGGGATGCAGCTGGAAGGTGATCCGCTGCGTAAAACAAATGCTGGAATAATTGGTTCATTCAGGTGATCCCTGATAAATCAGGGACAAAGCTGAAGGATAGTGAGTGAGATAGGTAGGTAATCATCCTGATGCAAACTCACAGCGTTCAGCATGTAGTTTTGCTGCTGTTAGATCAAAAACAACAGCTGCCATTCATGTTGATACACTCTGTCTATCTTTATAAATAATGTCTTACATTTTACACTAAATTCTGTCCAAAATATATTGATTTTTTCTTTTGCTAAAATAAATTCTTATCAAACATGACTGCAAACTATTTTTTGCATTAGGCTAAAGCTGCTTATTCTCTTCAAAGAGGAGCTCTGATAAATAACCCGCTATTTCAGAGTGTGTTTTTTCAGGTATTGTGGTTATTTTATAAAATGAATAAACATTAATTCTGTTACAGTTTTTCTCAGTCACTTTGGTCCATTTCTCAGATCAGAATTAAATTCTCAAAACCCCTGTTCAATCTTCAGATCATCATTGTGTCACTTGTGCACATCAGAAAAGCAGTTTCTCTTTATGAACAAGCTGCAAATGCTTTTGTTCATCCATGCAAATGATTATGTGCAATTCTCTGATGTTTCCTATGTTATCAGTTGCTTATGTCATGTTGATCAACATGTATTATTTTTATCTCTGTTGAATAGACTCACCCCCACAACATTTAATAATTCAAATGCTTGAACAAGTTGTCTTAATATTTAGTCATAATGCATTTTTTACATTTCTCCCAGATGAATCTTGACTTTTTCTAATGAAGGTCTAAAAGGAGGTTGTCCTGTTCACATTTTTACTTTTGTTTTTTCTTTGTGCTATGCAGTGCTCTCTTTTCCTTTCTGTATCAGAATGACATGATCTGACAACTAATTACAGTATAACAGCAAAAATATTGCCATAGTTTACACAAGAACAGCCCTCCAGAGTTCACTGTTATTGACAACTTGACTCCTAAGTAATTTGAGTCTTATTCATATACAATGACACAAGGACATGTCAATCTGACGCCACTGACATGTTCATTGACACAGAAATTTAGTTTTGAGAAATGAACTAAAAGATTTTGAGCAGGAGACTGGCTTTTGCAGGTAATCCATGGTGTTTTGCTATTTATCATGTTGTTTTGAGAAATGCACTTAGGCCTACTGTTTTGCAAATTTAATTTCTGATCTGAGAAATGTGCCAAAGTGACTGAGAAAAACTGCAATACATTTATTCTATGCTAAAAGCAACATACACAGGTAAGACAGGTAAAATACACATAAACTGCCCAGCTACCTTTGTTGTTGTAAAATATTTGTTAAAAAATATTAATAGACTTGCGGCTTCATGAAAATGCAGGCTGAGGCATTTTGCATCATCTGTGCTCCAGATTAACCCACAATTGTTTTTGAGATGCAAGAAAAACAGCTATTTTTCATGCAGTGTAATAACTCTAATATTATTACTAATAATTAATCTAAAATAGTATTTTATGATAAAACCTCCACAAGCAAACCACTCTTGTTATTAGATGGCTAATGCCAAGTTCAGACTGCATGATTTTCAAAGTAGTCGTGTCACGGATGTTTTCACACTGCATGACTATTTGGGTTAGCGTTCTGTCTGTGTTGCGTTTACACTGTAGGATGGATCGGCGACAGGAGAGTTCATGACTTTAAAATAGGACGAATCACAGACAACTTTTTCCAAACTACGTCTCACAACCAAACAAACGCGAAAAGTGACATGGAAACAACGCGAGGTCGCGTAATATATATTTTGTTATTAACTACATAGAATTTAGCTTTAACTAAATTCAACTTCATTTAGCTTTAGAAACTAAAGCTAGTATGTTGCTCACCTGGCTTTTGAAGAGAGTTAACAATCTCTCCTTAACATTTTTTCACTTTTTCGACCTGATTGTAATATTTATCAGATGACACGTCAAACAGACACAGTGCTCCTGTCAATTTTACACTAGTTTTTCCTGTATTTCTTGGGTCCAAATAAACTAATAAATGAGCGCTTTTAACTTCTCCCTCAGCCTCCCGCTGGCCTGCAGGTATCCATACTAGTGAATGCTGCTCTCTCATTGGCTGTAGGTGGTCGCGGATGTTATTTTTAATCAGAACACATTTCACACGGTATGATTATGAATCACCGACAGCTACAGATATTTAGCATGCCAAATATCTTAGGGATGTCGGCGACTAAAATCATGCAGTCTGAACTCGGCATAAGGCCACCTTGCTCTGACAATCTTAGTTTTGGCACTGATCTCTGAGTCACATATGCTTAAATGTGCTGAGCTAAGAAAGAAAACACGCCAGGTTCTGAAACAAGTTTCTTAATAAATTCAAATAAAAACATTGGCCTTGAAATATCTTTCACAGACATTATACTTGAAAAAATTCAACACTTAAGAGCATAATTCAGGCAGTGACATATTGAACAAAGAATCTAAATATTTTAACAAAACATTAATGAAAATTAATAAAACATTTCTTAATTTTCAGAAGTCTAGCAATTGTGTTTGGAAATGGAAAGGAAAATGCACAAATTAAAAGAGTACAATAAAGACTACTCAAAAGATTATTTATCCCATCAGTATCAGTTAATGAACACTTCACCTGGAAAAAAAAGTACTTATTTTATGGATGAAAATATCTTATTTGCATTGTTTGTTGAACAGTTCATAAGGTTTAAGACTGGCTCAGCTTCATAACTAACATAAACATACAGAACACATTCTACCTTTCCTGGTCTCCTTGTGTATCATATTTCAGTGTCCTGGCTGAAAGATGCCACTCATTGAAGTCGGTGTTACTTTACTGTAAGCGATCCATCTGGTAAAGCTGGATTACGATCGATCATCAAAGGCCTGAAGCTGCTTGAGTGGGCTTTTATTGTGGTTGTGTGTGTAAAGGTCACCTTAACAGTTTATTCCTCGCACCAACGTTGGCAGGAGATGACAAGAAAAGGAAGTGATGCGAGAAGTCATTCGCACTGACTGCTGAGGTGTTCCAGTGTGTACTTTGTCATAGCTGCACCAAGTTTGTTACGCATTAGCATGAGAATGGCTTCAACGCACGTCTGATATGATAAATATGTTTGTACGTTTTGAAGTACATGTAATTTATATATTTATTGTGCACAATATCATCATCCAAGGATATGTATTTTTAAAAGGAGCAAGGCAATGGCAGTCCGTTCAGCACACTGTGTTAGGGATTTTATTTTCCATCTTCCGTTTCTGACAGCCTTGTTTTGCTCGCCTTAAATTAAATATGCTGTTTTGTCTGAGTGCCTTTTGAGCCACTGTTTGTCTACAGACTTTCAGTCCCTCTTTGAATGCTGTCAAACAAATTCTGAACTGTGTAGTGGGACGTTGCAAAAACATTGCAGATCTTTGAGGCGTGATGTGCTGGGATGTTTTGATTTAGCGACTGAGGAAAACATGAGAGCATTTCCTTTGTTTAGCAGCATTTGTGGGTATTTCTGTAGTTAGGCACAATTGCCTCATTTGTCTTGGGTTTTATGCGACTCCGCAGAGCAAACAACAGGACATTTATCATTCCATTGGGATGTGTGCCCATATAAGCTGCGATTCTTCACAGTGTGTTATTGTCAACAAGGCTAAAGGCATTTTTAAACACAAACCCAGTTTGATAGAAAAATCTGCTGAAATTCTATTGGAATGGAGTTTTTAGTAACTTTTCCATTGCATGAAGCTCCAGTGCACCAGATCAGTGTGTTGTCTTAGTCCCAGTTTAAGGCCACAGTATACTTGAAACCAGTGCTTAATTTGTGAATTGCGAGGTCCCGGAACAGATCAAGGTAATGGATCCGGCATGTTACCCGAGGATGGAGAGGTGTCGCGCACAAAAGTGAAGAGGCAGGGGGTGGGGGAATGCGGTGGATGGTGGAGGGGTGTCACGGATGAAAGTGAGCGGACAGGGGTGGAGGGCTGTTGAGGAGGGGGATCAGTAAAATGATGTGCCGGATCAGATTTCAGAGGTGCCGGATCCCGTGTGTTCTGGCACAAATTAAGCCCTGCTTGAAACAAAATCAAAGAAAGAACTGAAATCCAGGCGAAATTAAGTTCATTTTGACAGTTCATATCAGCTCACCAAACCAAGCTTTTTTGGAAGAGTTTGACTCCTAAATATCATTTGAGCTATCATTAGTCTGTTGTAGGGTTGGGCGATGTCCACCAAATTTGGCATCGTACGATGTCTAATGTGAAACATTACGATGGACGACAGCATCATCGTCGTGGGTGGCGGTAAATTAATTGTTTATGAATTATTAATTATTTGTGGCCTACTGTTTAAACTACCTGACCCGCATGGTCTTTGTTTTACCCATAACCAAATCATAAACCAATAAAGATAATTTACATACAAATTACCACCTGTCAATCCCTTTTTTTTCTGCAGGCATGAATAGGCAGAGTGATCTGTGTCGTTATAATGGCATCGACAAAGTTTGTCTGGTAAAAAAGGTGCACAACCAACAGGAACCAACCAACAGTATCTGAGGTTTTTGCTAAAATTACTAAGTACAAGCGTGAAAGTGAAAGATTGAAGCAGTGTACTGATGCTGTGACACATTACCTGATAGATTCAAAAGACAGAAGAGTCGTTAGATAGACAAAATTAATTAAATATCAGGTTTAAAAACTATAGTGAGACACAATCCAGCAGTACATCCTTGATAAACTGTCTGACGTGCACTGCTCTCTGGGGTTTTGTGCTCAAAGTTTCCACTGAGAGGTGCAGTACGGTACGGGTCGGTACGTGTCACCTTTTGGTTGGCATGGTGTACGACAGAAAGTTTTAGACTACTTCATTTTTACTCGAGGAAATGTCACAGTAAAGCTGTATGGGTCGTTCACATATCATATGAGAAGCACTTCTCGCAAAACAGATGCTTTATACACATAAATACTTATGTATAAATGTTCATTACTAACTTTTCTATGAGCATGATTTGATTATAACTGCAGATCAATGATAAATAGCCTACTGTAGCATCTGCAATTATATGAAATAAATAAATATATAAATAAATAAATAAATAAATGCATTAGTTATGAACACATACAGCCTCTTACAGTCTCTGATATATTCAATCGACAAACTTTTCTGTGATAGTTGTCAGTGTCGTACGCAATTCTGCAATCGTTTGTGTAAAGGCGCCGAATTTTTGATTAACTGAGGCATTTAAAGCTGTTATAGCGTCCATAAAGTCTTAACTGTTAGGAGAAGTAGTGCCACCTTTATTTGCGGCTTGCCTTACCTCCTCTGGGAGGCCAGATTTGCCGTGGTCGTCGTCGACCTCTGCTTATAATCTTTTTTTTTTGGAGTTTTTTTGGCATTATAAAGGCTCAATGTGTTCTTGAATCTCTTGAGAACAATCTTTTGAGAAAACTACACACAGCATACATTTAGTCCTTATTTGGATTCAAAAACAACACGAAATACAGCCCACAGTCAGCGCAAACCTCTCATCTGTATCTTTAATTTTTGTCAGCACACATTAACCTCTTGTTAGAAAGTAATTCTGTCATTCATAATAGTCCAAAAGGCGATGATAATAATTAAACATGTAATTGCACAATGTAATTGCTTTTACCAGAATCAAAAATTCACCAGCGTCATGTTTCATTAAATGGTGATTTTAATCTTACCATAAACATCAGTGTTTAAATCTGAACTATAAACTGTTCTCCCAGTACTTTTGTGTTATTTAATTGTTTGTTACAAACTGAAAAAGTGTACATACTGAATCTCTCTCGATGCAGATTTGAATGCAGCGCTTTGAAGAATTAATAAACATATGCAAATCATTATCATTTACTGCTCATGTTGCGCGGGTTTGAACTGAGATCACAATCTTTTAATGTTTAATTGTGCAGCTTTACACTGAATGCATTAATGCAGGCTAAACAAGCAGTGACAGAAAACACATTAAATTAATAGCCTAAGAAAGCATTTAGGAAGGTCCCACCACAACTTTTCCCGTCATCATTATATCCTACAGGGAAGCCAAAATGCTTTCATGCCTGTGATTTGAATGACGTGGGAGGCGATCTCTCCACAATGGTTATAAATGTTGGATTAACTGACAAGTTCAAAATAAATTATTAATCCTCGGGTCACGTGCGTTCTGAACCGTGAGTTGTGATCCATACCAGGCCCGTAGCCAGCCTGGTGAAAGAGGTGGATCTTTTTTCTCAAAAAGTGGACCTTTTTGCAGTTATACTCCTCAGTTTCTATTTAACTATGAGATTTCAATACTGCATTGTAGTGACATTTTAAGCAGTACTTTTTTTGCTGGATTAGCTAGTCAGATGTCATCATAACCACACTTTTTGATGTACTAAAAATATTTCCTATGCAATAAAGAAAAATTAAAATGACTAATTTTTAAAATACAAATTTATTACATCATAAATCACTAGGAAAAAATAGGAATCTGTTAAAGTTTTAAAGTAAAAAAAAACTGTAGCCTACTGTCATTTATTTGACAAAAAAAACAAACTGGCCAGTACATTCAACTGTCCTCAGACACAATTTGGCCATTTCAATAACAAAATAATAATTAAAACATAATAATAATAATAATAATAATAATAATAATAATAATAATAATAAT